>CAJRST010000001.1:23658028-23678117 GCA_907169785.1 Menidia menidia
ATGAGACACAGGCAATCCACCCACTTCTTCAGGGAGGTGTGCCCACGCCATTTTTTTCACACTTTGCCTGCTGATAGGCCCTCCACAGTCCCAAATGTACATAATCAAATTATTAAAAACTTGGTTTTGCATAATATGTCCCCTTTAAAAGGTCACAGTCTAAGCTTATATCTGGCAAAACTGACCAGGACCCATAAACTAAGTTTACTACTCTGAGGAGGACAAACTCAGGATGAGGGAGTTAAATACCATTATGTTAAATCTACTATTTAAAAAACAGAGAATATGTGGTGTGGGTTTTTTTTTCGTTAAGTCTCCATGTGTGAATGAACCTGGGTTACCTGGAATATGCTGGCTCCATAGGGAGTCCTCCATGCGTTCAGCAGGTTGTCCTTCCCTGTGCTCACAAACCATTTACCTGCAGACAGAAATCACACATGTAACGTGGCGTCATTTCCTTTAATTAGGAACAGCAGCAGCTCTGACGTTTAATGGGAGCTCCTCTTTGTGATTAATCAGAGCTTGGTAGACTTTTCCATTTTAGCTGATAAGCTCCTTCCACTTCCCACCACACAATGCCCCGAATCACTTTACCCACCAAAAGTGTCATTTCACAAGTAAGTAAGTAAGCAAGTTAGTGTATTTAATATTTAACCTGATAGATATATACGTTTATATTTTTTTCTACTATATACTCATTTATTAGGCTTCCTAAAGCAAAACCTAAGTGCAAATTCCATTCCACAAATGTAAATGTGAGCTTGAATAATTCCTTGAATTATTCAATTTACTTTCAATATAAAGGGAGCTCATAGCCCAATATTTCCCTCTTCATTAGTCTTAAAACCCAGAGATTAGAAGAAGAAATAAACCATCATTTACATACGAGGAGGAGTTCCCATATTTAAACACGTTGTCTCTGGACTAAGCTGACTTGGATCCTTTGGGGTAAACTAGGTGGCATTTAGTGAGAAAGCTTTTTAAAAAGGTTTTTCCGTCAATAATACTTGACTTTTACTCACCGCAGTAGGCGAACTTGAGCGAGAGCACGCAGCTCTCGTGCAGGTGCAGCTGGTATTTGTCGGGTTTGGTGTGGTGCAGCACCTCCACGTTGCTGCTCTCCATGCCCACAGCCAGCCACTCCCCGGTGGGACAGTAGCCCAGAGAGAAGATCTGTGAGGGGGCACAGCAACCACCGGTCAGAGCAGGGATGTCAACGTCAAACACACCGAGGGCCAAAAAAACAAATTTGCTACAAGCCGAGGGCCGGACTGGTTCAATGTTTATTAAAACATATCGAAATGATTGCACATAGCCTATTGAATCAAGACCTAACAGTGCACTTTCAACAGCCAAACAGCAAAAAATTAAATTCTTTTTAAAAACAAAATGTGTTTCTTAATATCAAGATAAATGCATAAATAAAAGTGCATGCATTATAAACTGAAAATGTATTATTGTGCTGCTCTATGATCTACCGATCACTGCTTTCAAATAGTAAAATTAAAAAAATAAATCAAATCAGTTGTATTCTTTCTCATGGCTCTTATCTGCAATTTTCCCTGAGTCCATTCAACTGAAAAATAAATATAAATAAATAAAATACAAAAATGTATGGCTCCCTGAAGCAGCCTCACTGTGTGATTTAGCATATGTGAACATAGCCTGTCTGGACTTAAGTCCTCGTTTTAATTCTTCCACCTTCTGTAGCTTTTGTTCATATTCCATATTCTTGTCTTTGTCTGTGTGTTTCTTAGACGTTTGATAGTGCCTTCTTAAATTAAATTCTTTCATTACAGCCACACTTTCTCCACACAGAAGACACACAGGTTTGCCTTTTACCTCCGTAAACATGTCCTCTGCCTCCTACCTGGCCTGAAACCCGCTGTTCTCAGCGTCCATCTTACGTTTAGTCATTTTCAAAGAAAGGGTATCAAAAAGTTGATCTCTGCTCTAAACGAATGTAGCCGTTTCTGCGCGCTGCAGTGACTTCGCGGGCTACCGTTGCATTGTGGGAAATGTAGTGTTGGTGCGTGCAAAACACCAGCGGGTGGCTGTTGCCTGCGGGCCGGTTATAATAATAATTAAATATCATCCAGCGGGCCATAGATGATCAATTCCGGCCCGCGGGCCTTGACTTATGTGCGTTAGGGGTGGGACGGTTCACAAAATCCACGGTTCGGTTCGCTTAACGGTTTCGTGGTCACGGTTTTCGGTTCGGTTCGGTATATGTTGATTGTTAGGAAAATCTATTATGCCTTATATAGTCGGGTTAAAACTGAAAGAAAAAAGTAGTCTGACATTTGATACATTATTGTGACAGTCTTAGGTTATAAGTAGGTGAGATTCTGGCATTGCAAGAGAGGAAACAGTGCTAATTCCAACATGTGCTTCCCTCTAAATGCAAAGTGGTCCCATACAGCAGACCTATAAACTGCTTTTTTATCGGCTACGCTGCTTCTCTTCTTCTTCTTGTTTCCTACTGGTGGTTGGCTTTGGGCGCAGTAGCGCCCCCTTCTGCTCTGGAGTGTAAACGCTTCCCTCTGAGAAAAAGGAGCAGCATGAACCGAACGCAACACACGCGAATTGAACCGAGACAGTCCAACCGAACGGTTCGGACGGTTTTCAGAAACCGTCCCATCCCTAATGTGCGTCAGAGGGACGGGTCGGGGGGGGTTTGTTTATTCTCCGGGGTCCCTGGGTCTCACCTGAGAGGTGAAGTCGTGCTGCTGCAGCTGGCGGCCCTCCCTCAGGTCCCAGGAGCGCACCGTGTTGTCCAGACCTCCGGTCCACAGCTTCGTCCCGTCGTGGGAGATGTCGATGCAGCTGGCCCCGTCCGTGTGGCCCTGGAACTGCCTGGAACAGGAGAGGGAAGAGGCACCTGGAGTTTAACGGGGGTCCTCTGAGCTGCTCCCTCTGGCTGAGGCCTGCAGGAGCCTCGGATGGATGTCCAACCCCGCCCACATCCAAGTCGGGCATTGTGATTAGGTCATGTGACTAGCAGCTTTCCGAGGTGGAAATGAAATGTAACTGTCTATACGAAATCGGAAGATAAACAATGTCCTGACCCTGACCCTAATCCTAACCCTGACCCTAATCTTAACCCTGACCATAACCCTAACCCTAACCCTGATCCTAACCCTAATCCTGACCCTCCACCTAAACCTGACCGTGACCCTAACCCTAACCCTCCACCCTGTATAATTGTGAGAAATAAATATTTTTGGTTAAACTTGTTTGGACTTATTGTACAAACCTATTTAACATCCACTATTTTAACATCATATTATGTATAGAGTTTAATTCAGTGTTTGCAAGATGAATTTCAATATTTTTAAATTAACGTCTATATTGCCACGAAGCAATTTACGATTTTCTCTCCTGGGATCTTCCTATTGGTGACCTAATCAAAATGTCCGACTTGGAAGTGGGTTGGATCTCCATCCTTGGCTTCCTGCGGCGATATGCGCTTTGCTCCGTTTGCCACCGGCGACTCCCTCTCTCGGGCAGAGCACTGACCTGACCAGGGTCTGGTTGTGCAGGTCCCAGACGGCGATGTTCCCGTCGGAGCAGCAGGAGAAGCAGACCTTGGCGTCGGGGCTGATGGCGAGCGCGTAGCAGGCGGGGGCGGAGGAGGTGAGCTCCGCCTTGATGCGCGGCGTCTGCGAGGCCAGGTCCCAGATGGTCAGCGTGCTGGCCTCGCCGCCCACGATCAGGGTGCGGCCGTCGGGCAGCAGCTTGCAGGAGCGGATGTAATTGTCCCTGTTCTGGAGCAGATAAACAAAAAAACAGAAATTGAATTGAATTGAATATACTTTATTGATCTCCAGGGAGAAATTGACTTCCAGTACAGCCCGTACCAAGATCAAACAAACAAAACACAGAGTAGGGTTGTCACGATACTAAATTTTTTAACTCGATACCGATACTCACGAAAGTACTCGATACCATTTTCAATACCACAAGGATAAAAACAAAGACCCCAAAATTTTACTGAATTGTGTCTTTCATTTCAAACTGACCTGTTACTGATGTTATCGTGACTGGTGGCCCACATTAATGACCCTAAACCTAACCCTCCAGCTTTCATAATTGTGAGAAATAAATATTTTTTGGTTAAAGGTGTTTGGACTCATTGTACACACCTATTTAACATCCACTATTTTAACATAATATTATGTATAGATTTAGATGTATTTAATTAAGTGCTTGCAAGATTAATTTCACTATTTTTAAATTAATGTCTATATTGCCATGAAGCAATTAGGATTTTCTGGCCTGGGATCTTCCTATTGGTGCCGCAGCTAGCAAGGCTAACGTCTTGTTAATGATCATAAACAACGTAAATAAATACATAAATCGATACTTTTGAAAAAGAGTATCGTATCCGGATACAACATTTTAGTATCGATACTTTTGACAACCCTAACACATAGACACACCAGTTCGGGAAGACTGAGGGGCAGCCACACAGGAGGGCGCACCAATTTTTCTTCAGAACAAAAAATATATTGGGAAAGCGGTTGCAGGAAGAGGGGGAAAAAAAGGCCCAGTGCCACGCCCCCTACAGGGGACGTAACAGTGATTTAAAAAACACCTCAGTACACTAAAGCACAGATACAGTCAAATCACAACGTCAGGGACACATAGGGAGGCAGGGATGGGGGGTTGGAAGGAAGGGGAAAGGTAACAGCGAGGCAGTGAGTCCAAGGAATGCATGAATCCGTCACCTCTGATGAATCGGCACTTTTTCCACAGCAAAAAACTGGACGAGATCCGAAATCCGCGATAGCTCACTGCTTTTACTCTCAGAGTGTTTCCTTGACAAGTGAAGATGTGAGTGTCAGCTTTAATAAGCCGGGCTGCAGGCTTCACGGAGCAGGGAGACGGATCCGCAGCCACGGAGATGAAACTGCCCTCTGATAGCTTTATAAAAGCAAACGGCACTCTGGACACACCTTAAGGGTGTAAGAAGGCCGTATGAGCCGAGCGGCGTGAGGCCGCGGAATCAAAATGAGAAACGAGAGGCAGTTTGAAGAAAGTAATGAGCTGGGTAATGGCAGACAGGCTCGGCCAATCAGAACACCATTACTCAGCAGGACTTTTTCCCACCGCGCAGCACCGAGACACTCGCTGAATTATTTACATCTCCGTGTGGCTCCGTGCTGCCGCTACACACAAAACTATTAACGGAGACTTTTCCCGAGACCTCGAAAGTGCTTTTTTTTCTCTTATTTTCAAACATTTCTTTATTAAGGTTTTGTTCTTTTACATAAACACACAACAACCCCAAACCCACGGCACAAACTGAAATAATAAAGAAAGTCTCCCTATGTTCACCTATTTTGGTGCAAAATCCTCTGAATATTAGAAAAATGGTCAGGTTCTCACTGCTTGCTGACCCCAGACTTTGCTTACTCGTAGACCAGTCAGTGGTACCAAGCATATCAAAACATTCACTGTGGTAAAACTCTGCTCTATCACAACGTTAAGAATTATTCTACGTAATTGGAAATGTGTAAAAACTTTGGAATTAAAAGACTGGGTCAATGCTATAATTGAAGCAGCCTCCTATGCGAGTCTGCTGGAAAAGCTGAATGATGAGAAACGAAAGATCTGCGATGATTTCTGGGTCACATGAAAGAGACATAAGGTGTATCTGATGACAGCCGTTTTATTTCTTATTCCGTTTATTATTATTACTGCTATTTTCTGGACCATATTTTCTGTTGGAGATGTCAAGGTGGCGTACAGGGAAACTATGTACAATAGGACAATGTAACATACTATGTGGACCTTTTTTGTGTGTGTTTAAAGTTTGATCAATAAAAAAAGTTGAATTGAAAGTTAAAAAAAAAGAAAAAGAAAAAGAAAGCCTCCCCTAAGGCATGAGCTCCATAATTGTTCACCAAACATAACCGTCTAAAGTCTCATGAAGACAGACAGTCCTCACTGTGTAGTCCAAAACAACCTAAATATGTTCCAAGCTGACTCATATCTCAGTCTCAATGCTACATTCATACACAAAAAGTAATCAGTGAAGTTCTGATGAGGTTGTGGATTCTTGAAGGGGAAAAGGAAAACACACACACACACACACACACACATAAAAGCGAGTGCGTTTAGCCTTTAGCTGCTCACCAGGCAGTCCAGCTGGGACACGGGGCTCTTGCTGCCCGGCTGGCTGATGTCCCAGATCTTGACGCAGCCTTTTCCTCCGGTGTAGACGTGCCGCGTGGGGTTGCTGATGGTGACGGCGCACACCACCTCGCCGTGGCTCAGCGTGTTGATCTGCCGGGCGTGGCGCGGGATGCCCGGGCCGATCAGCGCGTCCGGAGGGAAGGGAACGGGCTGCATCTGCCCGTCAGCGCTCACGTGGAAAGAATAAGCCCTGCGTGGGGAAAAGGAGACACTCAGACAGAGCCAGGGAGCAAAAGGGTCAGCGGAGTCGTAATGAATGGAAATACTTACGGTTTTCCTCCAGAAATGGAAGTGAGGCTCGCCGAGAGGCCTGAAGCTCTCATGTGAGGATGAGGGTCAAATCCCGCCTGTATGGGGAGAAGATGGAAGAGATGGAGCCGTTAGCCTAAGCTAAAATCTGGAACCATTGTAGCCCAGAAAATCCCTGGAAGGTAGGCTTGTCCCGATCCGATATCTGGATCAGATCGGCCACCGTTATTCGCAAAAAAAATGTGCATCAGCAGGCAGGAGAAAATCCTGATCCAGATCCAGTTTTTTTTTTTAAAGTCCCGATCCCACACGAGCATTAGCCTTAGCATTAGCATTTGTAACTCACAGGCCCGTTCAACACAAGTCTGACAACTAAGTAAGTAGATAAATAACTTTAAACTTTTAATATATGCTCTGATAGGCCGGTAGAAAAATAAGCTGGATCGGGACATCCCTACTGGAAGGTAAAGAAACCCTCAACATTTGGCTAAAACTAGATAATCAAAGCCAGAAAGATTTGAAGATACACACACTGGTAAAGACGGTCCCAATGAGTTGCAGACATACTGACTAATTCATCATTCTAGTGTTAGAATAACGCATTTTAAGGGAAAAAAGAGGAGCTGTAAAACCGGGGTCTCTTACGATGGGCGAGCGGCCGTAGGCGGCGGCGGCTGCCGCGCTCATCTGGGGGGAGATGAGGCCCGGGTACACGCCCGGGCTGGTCAGGGACCCGTTCATCTCATGGTGACCCATCATGGCAAAGGGGGTTGCGTAAGAACCGGCGATGGACAGAGGCGTGCGCAGAGCCGGGGCGGCTGGAAAATACAAGGTTTGGTTTAGTTTAACAAACAGATTCCAGCTCCGCACATGGGGAGTTAAACTGTTTCATCAGCAAACATTTGTTTTGTGAGTCTTGTGTTATTCTCCGACTTAAGGTTTGATCGAATAAATTCCAGTGTCTCAAGGTCTTAAAACTAAAGTAGATTTAATTTAAAAAAGGAGCACATTCCCTCAAAAGCCAAACCAGATGATGCTTCTTTGGCTTGAAAGGAGTAACAAAGCCAACAGATGGAGGTTCTGACCTAGCGCCTCCATGCCGGGTGGCTTTCCCATCGTTAGGGGCCGTAGTCCCGGGGTGGTGCTCGTTCCGGGCGTGGGCGCTTCGTTCCTCGGCGTGGGCGTGTTGGACTTGAGGCTCGGCGTGGACGACTTGTCGTTCTGTAACAGAGACACTTTTAAGCTTCAGGGGGTCTGCTATCCTCCCTCTCACACATATACACACCAGTGAAACCACATCCATCCAGAGTTCAAAACCATCTGCGAGTTAAAAATACGCCCAAAAGGCAGGAAATCCTGAGTAAGTGGACGGCTGGAGTTAATCCCATCCAACACAGATGCTTCGTTACAGCCGTCTGTGTCTGTGGGGTGATGAGCATCAGGAAAGGCTCCACAAAAAACGACTCGTTCAGCCTCTCATCTCTCTGATGAAATATTACAATAAAGGACGGCGACAAGCTGGGAAACAAACAGGTGATGTGGATTATACATTTAGAAAGAGTTTAGGGAAAAAAACTGTATAAATGCACAGTTTGTGCAGTTTGAGAAGATGGAAGGGGAGGAGATGAGGCAGAGCAGAAACAGACAGAGACAGCAGTTCCCCCGCTGCCATGTCTCTGGGTTATTTACAGCCTCAGGGCGATGGAGAAATGACCATTTATTGGTTAAGCCATAAAGGAGATTGAGAGGACTGAGCCATAGAGTTTGATTTCCTCAGAGTGCATCCACCCTCTGCCCCCTCGAGCTCCGCGCACCAGCCGACTGCTAAGCCTGCGTATTAGTCCTTCACACAGACGTCCACTTCACTTGACAAATGCCCTTTAGCCTGTCAGTCTCTCCAGCCCCACACTCACGTGGGCGTGGTCCTTCGCCTTGGAGGACGGCGTGCTGCCCGAGGAGGCCACGGAGGCGGGGCTGTTGGGGGCGGCGTCCTTCTTCAGCACTCTCGACTTATCCAGGCCGTTTTCGGGGGGCGAGTGAGCGGGGCTGACTCGAGGCGTGGCCGGATCCTGCCGAGTTAAACGAGACGGACAGAGAGCAAGACTGAGCAAACAGAGCCCAGGAAAGCCAGCGGCGTGTACATGTAGGTCAAACAAGCCGAGGCCTCGTGTGCAAACACAGATAAATACACTCGTGTGTGCTCACACTCTCCCTCACACACACACACACACACACACGCACGCACGTACTTTTCTTTCACCTGTCACACCCTTTTTCTTTTTATCTGACATTCTGCATGAACGGCAAAAGAAACACAGCGAGTAAACGCGCTCAGAGCACACAACCAATATTATGACAGACCTTTCGACAACACAGTGAAAGGTGTCGAGGCTGCTACAGACAAAGAGGGCTGTGTTTGGTTTCTGTGCAGCCGTCCGGCTGAAGAATGCGGCCGGGCGGCTCAAACCCCGTCTTACCTCATTGGAAACATCCACCACCAAGTCGTCACTTTTGTCTCCGTCACTGTCCTGAAATGGGAGAGAATCTGCTTAAACGCCGGGCGTTAACCTCCGAAACGTAACAGAAACCACGTCCGAGTTATGGACTAAAATGAACCCAGACTGCACAGAATTACACAGGACAGCAGCAAAGTTTAATCAGCTGGTAATTCACAGATTGCCATCTGACTCAGAGGTGCAGATAAAGTCGTATAAATGGAAATCGCACAGTGAACGACCAGCTAAGAGTCACAGTCTCCAGAGGGACACTGTGACTCTTTGCTGTGGTTGACTCTACAAACAGCAAAATAATGTGCTGCTACCCTGTTCCTTTGTCTGAACTCCTGCTAAAGGATATCAGCCCTTCCTCTGATCAACGGTGAGCTCATCAGCATTTAAAACTTCCTAAGCTAACTTTTCCTAAATTTTTGGGCCATATTCAGGGATGTTTTAGGGGAATTTTCCTGGTGGTCTGCAAACTGGACATCTGGGGGAGTGAACTCCAAAAACAAAGGAACCAACACTCACATATCTGCTGTCTTTGTCGTCCACCTTGCGTTTCTTGGAGTCGAGGCCGTAGTCTGAGGAGCTGCGGTGCTTCTCGCTGGCCGCCCGCAGGCTGTCCGACGGCGACACCGAGTTATTCTGCCACAGACAACACAGACGCCACATCACACCTGGGGGTCCCATTGAGTGACTCAGCACCCCTAAAGGACTTCATTCTAGTAAATATTTGCAGCTTTGTTTCATTGGAAGTCAGAAAATTAGCTCATCTTTAAGTCAAAATGGTGTACTGTGGCAATATCTGATTATTAGTATGGAGGATGTAACCTTTCCAGACCCATAAGAAAGGTTATTTAAACACTCAAGAGTTCGTAAGAGCAAAATATAAGCAATAACAGTCTAAATAAAATGGCGCCTTTCATCCAGACGTCACTCTTAAGTATTTACTTAGTCAGAGCTGTGATAATATCGACTGTAAAATCAAATGTGCAACACTCCTGGGCTGATTTGGGACACGGTTGGCTCCTTAGACCGTTTAGCCCTGCTGCTGCTGCCAAACCAGCGGAGCAAGGAGGAAACAGATGAGGCCACTAAGCAAAACCACAAACCCACAAAAACACTACAAGACAAAAACACTAACTGGTGAGAGGTGGTTTGTGGAGCAGACCGAGTGAGGATGGAGGGAAAATGTGAACTATAAACACACACACCACACACACACACACTACCTGAGCCAGTCACTGTGTGACTGTGAAAGCATGTTAATAACGGCTACTGTGGGCGGCCTGGGGAGGGAAGACTGACAGCAAAGTTCATGAAAATCACTCAGATTCTAGAAGAGGAAGGAAATAAAGAGGCCATTGAGGTAACCGGGACAAGAGAGCAGTGTGAAGAGGCAAAGCGGGTGTCGCCAGAAGAGAAAGGAACCATGAAAGAAGGAGAGTGAGAAAATTGGGTGGTGAGAAAGAAAGAAGTGCAAAACAGGAAAGAAAGTTGGCAAGCAATGAGAGCCTTTGCAGTGTGGCAGTGAGTTTCCCCCACTAGTGGGCATGCCCAGACAGGCTGGCACTTTCTCAGAAGCTGCAAACAGGGCTTTTGTAGTCTGGTGGCTGGTGGGTAGGCACTGCCAATCAGACCCGAAGGCGAAGAAAGAGATGGGAGGTGGGTGAGAAGGCAAAATAACCCTGAGGCCAGCCCACGTTATCAGGCAGGGAGACCAATCTCTGCCTCTATCGGAACAAGAGAATGGATGATCATGTCTGAGCAAAAAGATGAGCAGCACAGAGACTTTGGCCTAAAAGGATGATAGGATGGCAGAAAAAAAACAACAATCCTGTGAACCCAATCAAACTGTGGTCAGGCAGTCAACGGCCCACTTCCTTTTTAAAGAGCTGCTTCTTAGCCGCCACAGAAAGAGTTAAGACTTTTCTGACTCAGTTCATCCAGCAGCTTTTTCCTCCTCCTCCTCGGGTCAGAGTGTGGAGATTTGTTCGGCTACCATTGCGGAAAAAAGAAAGCCACCGAGAGTTTTAGTCAGGCTTAGCGCAAAGATGCAGTCTGACAGGGAAAGAAATCTCCTCCAGTATGACAGTTTGTGTCTGGGAGGCTTAGAGCAGCTGTCTGGCTGAGTAACCCGGCACTTTCCTCCAGCCCCAGCTATCAGATGACCTGAGACAAGGGGACAGGAAGGCTGAGTGTTCACTAAAAAACAGGGAGAGATCAGGTAAGGTGGCATTGGCAGCCGCTCGTCATCAACTGAGACGGGGGGGTTTGGTTCCCTTCTGACATGAGTGGGTCCATTCAGGATGGTCGGTCAATGGAAACTTAATCTGAGCGAGCAGATCCAGCAGAGCGTTACACTCCGGCTAACTGAGAGCTTAAAGCCAGTCCAATAAACAAGGAAATGTGAGACGGCGGAGAGAGGACGGCGCAAAACAAGAGGAGAGAAAAAGTGATGGGAAAGGGTAAACGGCTGGGATGAGAAGACAGCGGTAAACAAAAGGAACTGACAAAGGAAACGCTGATAAAAGAAGCATGAAAAGGAGTCAGGTGTAGGCCTCGTGGAACGGAGAATCCTCTGAAGTGATTAGGGAAGGAGACTCAAAGTCAGCTTTAATTGTGTTTAAATTAAAGGAGGTAGCAGGCTGCTAATCCTTGTCCAGTGATTGGAGTCATTTTCCACCTGGATTAGATGGCACTGGCTTATTTAGTCATTAGATCTCAGTCAACTTACACCACCCCAAGTACAAAAACCTGTGTGTTCTTACACAGAGAGCATGAATGCATATTAAACAGCTGGCTTCACTCTGTGTAAAGTACCCCCTGATCCCCAAACAGAGAGCCGGAGACGGGCACAGTCAGGAGACAGACAGGAAATGGAGAGCAGGAGAGTCAACGTACCGTGCTGGACTCGCGTTCTTTCAGAGGACCGGCCAGAGGCGAGTGAAAAGATGAGGGGCCAGGAGGGAGGAAAGCAAAACAGAAATTACTTTGGAGGCACCTCATCCAGAGAACACCACTGAATTTACTCCTGATCTGGAAGAAAACTCCTCTCTCTCCAGCTTGGCTTAGAAACAAATTAGATTTGTTAAAACTCGCTAACATGTTATGGCTGATCTGATTATCATGTGTCTAATTCTTCATTGCGTGGAGAAAAGATTATCGGACTTCAAACTGTGTGGCCTTGGTTGAACCACATGCAGTGATGTGTTCAGGGGCCAGATTGACCCTGCTGGGACTACTCTTCCGGTCGGGACGGTTAACTCAAAGACGTCTATAGACGTCAATTCAAATCCAACCGTTCACTGCCAAAGACGTCTATAGACGTCTTTTATGTTTTTCAACGCGAGTGACTTGGGGGACGATCTGCTAAAGCTTGTCCATAAATATCAGGCTTCTAGACAGAGTATGTAGTAACAAATTGACCCTCTAGGTAGCAGTGCCAGTTTTGATCAGAGATGAGCATAGATTGTAGGCAAATAAAAAAAACGCAATGGTTCGCTATGCGAAAAACAACGGTGAGACGAGAGTCGAGGAAGAACGGAATAAGGTAGAAACTATTTTTTTTTCCTGATGAAAGAAGAGAGTCTACTCTTTCTTTTGGTGTGTTCGGTGTTTACATAGTCATAGCACAAACTATTCTGTGGCTCTTGAAAAATCAGTCAAAATGCTCAAAAAACAGTGAGCAACTCTCTGTTCTGAAAATGGCTGGCAGTCAATGAGTTAAAGAGTTGCTCCTCACCTCGGTGCTCCAGGTCGTGGTGGTTCTTCTCATCCTTCACAGGCAGGTGGGCCTGGCTGCCCAGGGCTCCCAGGGCCAGCAGGCCGGAGCCGGCGCCCGTCACGGGGGGGATCCCGGGGGGGGGCAGGCCTGAGGGGTGGGGGGGCAGCTGGACCGGGGGCCCGTGGGCCGCGTGGGAGAGATGCTGGGCCTGAAGCTGCTGCTGCTGCAAACAAACCAGGAGACAGGAGACAGAACAGAAGACAAGTGGGTCGGCTGGGAAAAGACTGCATGAATGAGCACGCTCCGGCTTTGGACCGGTTCTGAATAAAAACAGACAAGTAGCTTCAGTCAATAAAGCTTCAATAACGGCTGCTGGCTGTAAGCTGGAGGAGGCAGTCCACTGTTACCTCTCATACTTATTCAGAGGGTCTGAGCACTCTGCTGTCACATAATAAAATGGGCCATTTTCACAGTTTAAAATATCAACTCATCATGTACAAACCAAGAATAAAACATTACAGGCTGCAAGTTAATTATTTTAATACCATCTGATGGAATCATTTACGCAAAAAGAAAGAAAACAAAATCATGCAGAACTGTGAGTGATACAAACCAATCATTTTAGAGTGTTTTCCATTAAAACAGCAATTAAAATTCAAGCTTTTGTAAAAGTGCTATGAGATGAAAAGAAGCTAATTATCGCATTTAAGAAGCTGAACCTGCTGCTCATTAAATGATTAAAAATGACCAGGTTCAGTCTCAATCTGGGCTTTTTTTCAGCTGTGTTCCATTCAGCAAAAATCAGAACCCAACTCACAACTCTGCTTTTCACATTTAAAGCCCTCAAAGGTCAAACGCCACTATGTCAAACGGAGCTCAGAGTTGGTCACTTTGCTCTCAGACTGCCGGCTTCCCGTCGGTTCACAGAGTTTCTAAAAGCGGAATGGGAGGCAGAGCCCTCGACCATCAGACCCCCCTCCGCGGGTGACCACCTCCCATGATGCACCTCCTTTTTCTCCATGTACACGTGGCATTATTGTTGTTGTTAACTTTAATTTTCCCAGCAGGTATCCCTGAGCTACTATTATCGAGTTCTTTGTCTTTCCTCTCAAACCCCAGCTGGTCCAGGCAGATGGATTCTATGAAATCTTTTGGTTTTCAAGCTTGGAAACTCTTTTAATTGGCTCTTTTCCATTGGACTACTCTGGAACTGGAATTGGTGGAGTTATGACTGTATCACAAATAATGGATTCGTATTGGCTTGAATTGGATTGCATCTTTGAAGTGCTTTGATGCCATGTAAATATAATTGAACAGAACGTCTCTGGCCGTCTGAACTGACACCAGGTGTTGCAGCACAGCTCCAAACTGCTTCAGTCATAACTTGGATAGTGTTAAGAAAAAAAAAAAAGAAAGAAGCTAAACACAATCAATAGGTCTACACTTGAAAACCTCAAAACCTTTCAACACTCTGGGAAACCAAGAAAGCATGCCCTCTTCCAGAAAAACACAGCCGAGCACACACTGGAAAACACACCTCCCCAGAGGCTGTAAATGCCTGAGAGGCAATGAGAGCTGAGAGGAGATAGACAGGAGTTAAATAGCCACTCAGGCAAGAGGGAAGCAAGTGCTTTAAAACAAGGTTAAATAACACTTTGCACATCCATCAACTGCCTCTCCAAAAGAAAAATAACATGATTACTATTCTGCTTGCTAGAAAGAACTTCGATAACCTCATCCATACATTCATTACATAAAAGGGAGAGACTAGACGAGGGTATATCTGGTGGCTAACCGCATTTAAAGGTTTATTTAGCAGATGGCCATTATTCAGTCAGCTCATTATGTCGAGACAGACCTGAAATCGCCCGACGGATATTAGCGACTGAGGGGCTGCATTGTTAATCGATATGGCACCGGCTCGATGAGCAGCCCGCTCGTTGTGAGAGGGGAAAAGTGAGCATAAAAAAATAAAATAAATAAATACGAGGAATGGAAGGAGCAGCCAGAACAAGACGAGGACGGAGAGGCAGAGTCGCAAAAATAACAAGAGAATGAAAGAGAGTGGGCGAGGGATGGAGGCAGGGACATCCCTATTGAGTATGCCTAATGAGGAAAAGCATGCAGGGATCATTATCAAGAAGCCTCATTAGCGAGCTATGGCTGAGGAGAGGAGCGACGAGGGAGGGGGGGCCACGAGGGGTGGAGAGACGGAGGGGGAAAAAAAGGGGAGGGGGGGAGAATTGAGAAAATAAATTGCTTTCAATTCAATATTCATGGATAAAGAGCGAGCTTTCTTTCGCACTTATCTTTTTTCATTATGCGTAAATGCCGCCGCAGCTCAGGCGACTTCCACAGGAAACAGGCAATTAAAGCTAACTGGGCGAAGCCGGCTCCCCGCAGAACGGGACTGTCAGGTGGAACAAGCGTCAGCGGCACCGGCACGAAGCAGCTGGCAGACGGGCTTAATGCGTCTGCCAACGATCGCCACATTACCCACTGAGCCTCGCTACAGCTCTGCAGCTCATCACGCCGAATTTCCCTCAGACGCCCAGACAAAGATTAGACCACAACAACAACAACCCGCTTCAGAAACACAACCAATCTGATGGAGACAACGGGGGGACGTTTCTCGGGTTAGTATCCGGGCGGACGAGGCCTGGACGGGGAGCCGGGAGCTTTGTTTTCGGGATTAGCATCATCTCCCTCCACAAAAACAGATGTTAGAACAGCAAACCAGGCAATGACAAGACACATTCACTAGGGGCACTGACCATGAAGGCTGGATAGACGACATGAGGCGGCGGCTGCTGCTGCTGGGTCAGAGGAGAAGACACATTCAGCCAGTGAGGGCACACAAAACCACCACAACAGACCCACAACAGACCCACAACAGACCCACAACAGACCCACAACAGACCCAAACAGACCCAAACAGACACACCCGTTTGGTCTATTTCACTGTTCATTCACAGAAAAGCTCTCGGCTCATCTTTTGGGTCTGTGACCAGGCTCACGGTGAACCATCTGAGATGTTAGAGAATGTTACAAATCCATCAATCGTCCTGAAACTGTGACAAAAACAAAGGTATCCCGGTGAGCGACAGAGGCAGAGTGTAGAAGTCGGCGCCGTGTTCCACGGATTAGCATTAACACGATAAGCAGCCGACCCGGGGACCATTATCCAGCCCCAATCTGACTGTGTCGAAATCATGGAAATGAAGGTGGAGGCATGGAAATGAGGCAGCACCTCTGACACTTGTCAAATCACACTCGATCGGACGTCTCCTCGGGGCCAAATAGAAATTATGCAAAACAGTACAGAACAGTTTGTCTTTGTCTCTGCTTTTTTTTTTTCGATCCTTTTCCCGGTTCGGGGTCCAAAGTCTCAGAAGTGCTGACCACAGGGTCTGTCCACACAGATGTGCCAACAGATGTTTTCAGATTAGGCGAGCCAAACTGGTAACGGCGTTCACGTTGAAATAAATACGGCGCGATCCAGGTAAGAGACCGTGAAAACTACAGACAGTTTTGAGTCCGAACTCTGATCTAGTTCCCCATCTGGGCCCTGGAAGGCTCTAATAAGACTAATGAGACTGATCACCGGCCTCTTCTCCACACAAACAGCTACGGTCCGTGCTCGGTCTGGCCATTCTGGCTCTAATAAAGGTGGGTCACTGTAGACAGTCTCAGTTGGTTTTAGAAAAAAATAGAAAATAAAAAAAAGTAATTACTTTCAAATCCTGAGGTCGTACTCCCGCCTCATTTCCCTTAATCGAATTTCTATACGAGCTCCTCTTTGGACGTGACCCCCCCCGCCACCGGGGCGAGCAAACCACTGACGGGCCTCAGCTTAATACAGCCAATCAGAAGGTCAGGTTTAACTCGCTGATTATTAAAAAGTAGCCAGGCCTAAAGTTAAGTTTTTTTGTTTTTTAAAGGCAGAAAATAAAGCAAATCACTACAAAGTCCATTTGTTCAGAACGGACTTTCAGAGTTGTGGAAACAGAAAGTCGATTCCTAATTTTTTAGGGAAACTTCTATCCCTCCATTCAACTCTGGGTGGTTACAAATGACTCAATCCGATGAGAAGTTATACTGGAAAGGAGCGCATGAATCATGGCTCTCTGCTGGTTGTTAAATCCAAAAGTAAAACTAAAAAGGTCAAACCGGGATGCTTTTAAAGCCATCGTACTTATTGTTTGACTGGTTTGGCTTGTTGAAAAGGTATGATGGATCTTAAAATGCAGCTGTTTCACCATAAACAAAGCAAACAGGAACACCGGCTTCCTAATCCCCCCCCCTCTTACGTCTTTAGCCTTCTACACAGTAACTATACAGCTCCTACTCAGGTCATCTCTGCTCCAATCCCAACTCTTGTCCTGACCCCACCAGTTATTCCTCCTGCTGCCTGGAACTTTTTAAGTAATCAAAGTGCAGCTAGAGGGAAATCTGAAATCTGAGACAGATTTCAGTCTGGACTGTTTCCCTTTGAATCGGATGCTGTCGGAAAAAAGGTCAGAGCAGATGGGAGCTGCTCCCTGTTTGGTCACAGTTAAAAACCGATCGGAGGATTTACACCTGTGAGCGTAAAACAAGAGCATTGTAAACATCGTGAGCTCAAACACTTAAACCACTGGAGACGGGGACAAGTCTGCACAGGCGAGGAGGACGTGGCGTCACCGGTTTTGTTCTCAGTCTGAACTCTCGAATACCTCCGACTAAAGGAGGAGGAAATGGAAGCAGATTAATGCACTTTAGCTGCTTCTGACTCGTTTTCACCCCCTATTTCCCGGGTAATCCTTAAAGCGCTCCGTCTCAGAGCCGGTCCTCCTCGGGGCGTGCAGTTTTGTCCCTCGTCTCGGGTCGAATGAATAAATAAAAAGGGGGTATACACACAGTCAGAGGCAGATTGGGAAGTCCACGTACCCCGATGATAGCATTTAGCTCGGTCATGGTCACCTGTTTGGCCCGTTCGACGGCCTGAGCCACCTGCTGTTGGTGCTGAGGGACACAGACACATTCTCAGTTTAGGTGTCACATTCACTTCAGGGTAAACCAATAAAACAGCCCGATAAACACACTTTGTATCTGTACACAGGTTCAGAGGGCCTGGACAAATATTTATAGTTTCGGGTTCGACAAAGACAACCGAACCCTTCTTTAAACCCGTTAACGGTATTCGCTTTACAGCTTCTGTGGAATTCTCCTGCATTTTAATCAAGCAATTTTCTTATTATTGCTGGAGTAATTATAGAAATAATGAGTGACTAAAAAAAACTAGGATTTTTTTTTAATCACTGTCAGTCACTTCATAATTAAAGCAATAAGATCTGTATTCTTATTTTAAATTAATTCACAAGTTCATGTCATTCTACTTAGCTCTGGAAAAACAGCTAAAGTCAACATTTAATCTGCTCTTAATGTGTGAAAAATGACAGATATTCATCCATGCAGCTGGTGGAGACGACACTCACCTCTTGTGACAAGAATGGCATGATCTGAGCCAGAATAGCGTTGAGGCGTTTGGCGATCTCAGTCTGTAGAGGAGGAGAAAGAGAATATCAGAGGAGCAGCACACCGCTAGTTTCATTAGCCATAAAATAATCCACGACGTACACTGTGTATTTCTAACCAAACAAGGACCGCCTTGGAGCAAATTCACTTCCCCTCCTCTGCTGCTTCCATTAGGCTCGGGGCTTATTTTATTAGGAGGCTGAAATATGCTAATGCCATCTGGACGGAGAGGGCCCTAATGAGGTCCATGCTTCATAATTACGGCCCGTAAAGAGGGGGGCAGCAGACAGGTTAACTCTGGCCGTATCTATCAGAGGCATCTCTGCCATCGACCACATCGCTTTAGCGGGCGGGGTAAGACGATCCGGCGGGGCTGGAGCACTTTGCTCTGCAGCGTTTGGATAAATGGATCCGGGGGTCCCAGGACATTTTTGCCCGAGCCCATTTCCTTTTTCTAAACTCTGCTGAGAGCCGAGGAAGACGTGGAGACGAAGAGGAGCACAAAAGTGTAACAGCAGAATAAAAGAGGAGTTGAAGAGTTGAGGAGGAGGGAGGAAGGGGGGAGAGAGGGGGGGATGCTGAAGTGAGAGCCCCTGATTGGACACTAAGGTAATGCGCTCTGACTGACCCGGGGGAGGTGAACTAATCGATTCGGGGAGATCGGGGTGGAGCCCCGGCAGGTGTGTGTGGGGGGCTGAGGGGGTCCTTCCCGCCATTTTACACACTCAGTTTGCACCGTGAAAAGAAGGAGGAGGAGGAGGAGAGACGGAGGTTTCTCCACAACCTCTGTCTCTCCTCATTTGGGGGGGGGGGGGGGGGGCAGACCTCTGCCGGCCTGTCAGGAATTATCTCACAACCCCCGTGTGACCTCAGACGCTCTGCGCTTTCTCCTCTTCCTCGTCCTCCAAAAGCTTCTTCACACCCCTCCGTGCTAATCTCAGCAACTCTCCTTTCTGCCTGCTGCCCCCCCCACTCCCCTCCCCACCCCTCCCCCCTCCTTTGTTGCTGGGGCAACGCTATCTGGCACGGCTTATCGTTATGTAAATTGGGCCGGGGCTCTGACCAGAACAGCCTGTAAAATCATATTAGGCTCCGCACAGAGGCAGGTCATTAAATTGAATTTTCGGCCTGTCGATCTGATCGGCACGGGAAACTAATGAGGGATAACTGGGAGCGGGGGGGGGGGGGGGGGGGGGGGGGGGGCACTTGGGCTGACACAGAGAAGGGGGTGGGGGACTCTTTGGGGACTCATAAAGCCTCATCATTACAGGGGCTGTAAACAATGACATCAGTGGGGGTAAGAGTGGTTCAGTGTCACAGCACATCCCTGGAAAAGGGAGGGGGGGGGGGGCTCCACTCTGCCACCATTACAGCGAATACATTATAGACCTTCAGTCTCTGAGAGTCTGCCGTTTGTTCACCGCTTTAGAGCTGCCATCTGAGGCCAGAAACATTCAGAAAATCTCTGTCCTCACTCCATTTTTCCAGCTCAGTTTGCTAAAAACCAAACGAACAAAAAAGAAAAAAAACCAGGCCAGAGCTCCAAGAGGTGATAAGAGGGTTGTTTTGGGTTTTTTTTTCTGAACGTCAAATCTTCCTGAGTCCTTCACTTCATGCGAGTTTAACACCCAAGCTAAAGTAGTACTTGGGAGACAGGAAATAAAACAATAGAAGGGGCTTCCTTTGCATCCACTTCTGTTTGGCTCCGACGGCCCATTTGCTGTAATGTCGAGTCTCGGCTACGTTTGGAGGGAATGTGAGTCACGCCGGCCCGCGAAGAGCCCCGTAAACACCTCACACACACGTCTCGTCCTTCCTTTTCAAATTTAGCCACTTTGTCCAGACTGAGTTCGCACGCCTTTTAACTCATTGGCTGCCAAAGACGTCTATAGACGTC
>CAJRST010000001.1:23735924-23749402 GCA_907169785.1 Menidia menidia
GTGGTGTAACAGGCTACGGGGGTGGTGTTCACAGTCTTAAGCAGAATGGATGCAAAATCCACATTACACAACACACTGCCATTCCAGAATAGAGACCCATCAAGCCCTCGCACTAAGCATCTGTACATAAACCTCAATTATGCTAATGTTAATCCCTGGGACATTGATGTGAGTAGGCAAGGAGGCTAACGGAGAAAGACTTTGATGTGTGGCGCCATTTGGCAGAGTCCCCCCGAAAGACTAGCATTGGACCCCCAAACTCAACCAGGCTTAAGGAGGAAAAGCCAGCCCAGCCTTGTCTGTTTCTCGACTGATTACAAGGGCTTAGGGGGCTTCTTTTATTTGCCTCTTTGGTATGGGCCCAATAATGGGTGTCAGTTCGCTCCACTGCTACTTGGCAGCCCCTCTTGCATTCGTTTTTATGTTTTTTACTAACCCCCTCATGTGCCAGGCCTCTGCCATGTTTTGTTCTGTTTTTCATATCACTGTTGTCTTTCTATAAATTTACATTTGACATTATGCGTTGGGTTTTCATGACAAATAAAAAAAAAATTCAATGTACTATGCATGTGAGATATTCCCATGGCTGAGCATGAAATCATAGTCAGCATGTTAAAATAGTGACTGTGGGGGTTAGCTGAGGTTCAGTGACAACGGAATTCACTTTTACAAATGTTTTTTATCAGTTCTTTTTCATCAAAGAGAGAGGAAGCAACAGAAAATAGGCAGCTGTTCTCTAATCTAAAAGAGCGATGGCATTTAACACGCGTCTGTGCACGCTGGCACTTTTTGATTAGGAGTTCCTATTTGGAAATGGAGAACGTGGCTAGTAAAAGGAGTATGAGGGAGAGCGGAAATGTCTTGACAAACATTTGCTGCTATCCATCTGCAATAACAAGTGTTTGTGGAGTACTTTTCCCCCTCTCTAACTCTCGTTAATTTCTTTTAGCTTTCAAGAAAACCCTGCCCACAAGAGATGGATTACCGCTTATTCTTCAGTGAATGAGTCAACACGTGGAAACGGGGAAAAAACAGTGCAGACAGTTTGTGTAACAAAAGAGATTATGAATATTTAAGAGGGATTTGTGGAAATAATTGGTGCTTGTTCTAATTTCGGGGGCAAAAAATGTAAAGTGGTGGCACAACCTTTTTAGACTTGACTTAACACGGAAAATCCAAAAGGCCATCAGTGGGGAATTATTCGGCTTTTATTTATTTCCTAATACCCATTAACCTTCTGGAGTCGTGCCGGCACATCCAAATCACATGAGTAATCTGTGATGACGTAGCAGCAAAACGCAGACTCTTAGTTTCAAATTGTGTCCAAAGTGTAGACTTCAACTATTCAAATATTTGCTGTATGTTGTCATCATGCTTGGAGCAGGAAGAAAAGACAAAAAGATGAGAGATTAAAAAATTGTATACATACAATTAGAGCAAGAAACACTCGTTTAACCCTATAATACCAAATGTGTCATATATGATACGGTTTCTGAACTCTTTTGGATCTGAGACTTTTTGCATCATTCAGTGGTAAAAGCTTTGCTCAAACCCCTGTTGTACACATCCAGATATACCTGATAACTGCCAGTAGAAGACCACACCAAAATATGTTTTTGACTTATTGCACGCTAATTTGATCAAAATAATTTCTGTTTTTTTTCTTCATATGTTGTTGAGGGGCCAAAGAAAGACTTCAGACAAAAAAAATCCAATATTCTTCCTATTTTTCTTGGATCACGCTTTAAAGGGTTAAGTATTAGGCCTGTCTATTGAATATTGCAGTGATTACTCAAGTAATCTGATATGTCTAAGTGTCCAATCTCAGACAACATATGTACAGATTTAGCTTCATTACGATGCTAATGACCACTGTCTGCTGAAGGCTTCCACTTTTTTGCTTTTGTGGCGAGCCAATTCTGCACAAAAGTATAAACAAATGCTACATAATTTTCACTTTTTGTTTCTTTCAAGTGGTCCCCAGATGTTATACATCTCTTTCTCTAAATCTGCTTCTGATGAAAAGCGTCCACATAAGGTTTTGCTCTCTATGAGTTCCAGCGTTTTCCAGCATTGTTTCCTGTGAGAGGAGCGTGAATGCAGTCACATGTGAAGCCTCCAATTCAAAGCTTGTTCAAAGAGATCTGCTTTTTTTTTTTTTTTTGCTTTAAGCATTTCCATGTGAAGATTTCAAAACTTTTCCAAAAGGCGCTGGTGATGTATCAGTCACATTTTGCCAGAAGAGCACACCATTTCCCTAAACGTTATTTTCTGGAGATGGCACATCCTTTAAAAGGTTTAAAACTAAAAACTGTCCCCTGAGACCACTCTGGAACCAGATCCCCCAAAACAGCACCCTCACTTTTCAATGAAGATTATATTCTGTCTTTTAGGATGTTTGTGATGTACTCACAAATGCAATGTATTACTTTTCCAGCATGACATTGATTTGTATCAGACTGATTGTAAAACATATGGGAAACATATACTGTCAAATGAATAGCAGAAAGTATAAAGGAGTCATTTTTATTATAAACAGGGAGCTCCAACTTCTGCCTGACAAGGAACAGGATCTTTTTGTGTGGATTAAAACAAAGCATCAAAGCAAATAGTTTATATTGAGTTTTTTTTCTTAAAATCTTTTCTTGTTTAAGACAAAAAAGATAATTAAAGTTGATATACATATATTTGAGTGTATGAACTAATGGAGATGTGATCTGAATAAGTGAGCTCACAGATATATCAGAGGACTCAGGCTGATGTAATCAAATAGGACATTTCTGACGGTTACGTTTAAAGAACTCCGAATATCTCTTTAGCAGCAGTGTGCACCCTGACAGTTTCTCTGACTGATCTAATTGGCTGATTGGCTTATGCTCGGCTTCCTGATGCAACGACAAACAATTATCCTCGATGACAGTATCACATTTGTCTCATTAATTAGACGCGTTTCCATGCGACAGCAGGTAGTTAGCACTGACAACCCCACTAAGATGAATATGTACCTCTGTAAGGGGTTCTGTGTAGAAAAAAACAAAGCCGTGGGGAAACTTGAAGTGGTTGTTTTTTTTCTGGAAAACACATTTGAGAAACAGAACCGCTCACAGGATCTGAAACACTGAATGTCGGAAGAGAAAAAAAGCTCTTTAGCATGACAGCAGAGTAGGGGTGTCAAAAGTATCGATACTCAAAAAAGTATCGATACTAAAATGTTGTATCCGGATACGATACTCATTTTCAACAGTATCGATACCACCGCGCCCCTTCTCTCTGATTTATTTATGTATTTATTTACGTTGTTTATGGTCATTAACAAGTTGTTAGTCTTGAACTGCTAGCTTCGGCTAATGGCTAATAATAACGTGCTACCATTTATAAAGTACATATCCGACTCCGCCCACATCGAAGTCGGCCATTATAATTACATTAACAATAGGAAGATTCTAGGCAAGAAAATCCTAATTGCCTCATGGCAATATAGAGATTCATTTAAAAATTGTGAAATTAATCTTTCAAACACTTAATTAAACTCTATACATATTATTATGTTAAAATAGTGTATGTTAAATAGGTTTGTAAAATAAGTCCAAACAAGTTTAACCAAAAAATATTTCTTTCTCACAATTATGAAGGCTGTAGGGTCAGGGTTAAGGTCATTAATACGGGCCACCAGTCACGATAACATCAGTAACAGGTCAGTTTGAAATGAAAGACACTAACCTGTCAAAATTCATTTTAATTTTGGGGTCTTTTTCTCATCCTTGTGGTATCGAAAATGGTATCGAGTATCGAGTATTTTCCCCTAGTATCGGTATCGAGTTGAAAATTTTAGTATCGTGACAACCCTACAGCAGAGCTCAGTCAGCTGCCGTTGGTTCGGTGAAACGCTGAATAAAATACGTCAAATACGACAAACCCAGCCAAGCAGCGGCTAGCTAAGATATCAGCGGCACTTTCCTGACACTTGTCTGCTCGGACAACCACTTTCGAACCTATCCTCGAGCACCTTCACGTCCCCTATCTCACTATCAGTATCTCACATCTTCGGTTTTTTCCTTTAATTCGCGTTCAAAATACACAAATCTCCCATGTGTGCCGCAGCTCTTCCATGTTTTTCCCCTCATACTTCTCATAACAATCTCTTTCTACTCTGTTTTGTATAATTTCAGGCAGCCGTGCCTGAAGGAAAACGGGGAAAGAAGTGGTGTGTGTGTGTGTGTGTGTGTGTGTGTGTGTGAGCGTCGAGTAGGTCTTGTGAGGCCGTCCCCGCAGCAACAAGCTGTCATTGGAGTGGGCTGGAGAGAGAACCCCTCGTGGCTCGGTTCCATCAAAATTGTAATCCCCTGCACATTATTACCGTGGCGGGGTCACCTCTCCACCGCTGCTCCGGGGGCGGGAGCAGGTGTGTGCGCACACACGCGTTTATTTGCTACCGTTTTCGCTGCTTTGGTAGTGTTTTTTTCCCTGACGGTCCTTATATTACCTGGCCAGCCCCCTATAATGAATCCATCTGAGGAGGACAGGCCAAGACGGCTGTCATGAATAATTCATTCCCCCTGCCCCCCTATCCAAACCCAACAACCTCTGTAAAACACACACAGACACACACACACACACACACACACGCACACACACAAGCCTCTACCCCTTACACTCTGACTTAATATCCCTAATTCCCGTCATCCTCACTCCATTTATTGAGGTTCTGGGCCAACATGACAGCCTCCATTAAACCACCCCGAAGATTACAATGTGGTGGAGGACTGTGTGAGGACACCAATATGGATGTGTGAGCATGCATTTGTGTTCCATGCTTTACTCTTCTGTTGTTTCTAGGGAAACCATTATCAGGGTATATGTGTGGGAAGAGGAAAAATACCCACCCTCAACAATTAACACCCCTTTAATGTGGGCATCTATACAGTAAAGCTCCCCCCCCCACAGGTCTGACTTCAGAGTTTTTCTGCTAAACTTGTCATTAATTGGTGTGTCGCCCTTATGATTGTTCAACAACCATCTAAATCCACTCATTAATAACCTCAATTCCTAAATGTGAGGACCCTGAAAATGTTATTGATAATGCAAAACTCATAAAGACACATTTATAGACACAATCTACCATTTAAAATGGATCAAATGTGAGACTTTTGACCTTTTCTTCATTAGGTATATTAATTTTTACAGTAGCTAAACATTTGGACTGTTCAAAAATGCTGTAACACACTATGACAATGCAGTATTATTCACTGTTGGTTAACAATTAGCGTTTTAACTGCTGACTTTTTGTCCTTCTTTACATATGAACACACGACTCAGTGGTCTTAGATTGACTTTTTGCAGATATTTTCAATCTGCTGCACATTAATACTCCCATTTAGTTTGTAAACCATTAAGAAGCCAAGTAAGTGATTCACTGAGTGTGTATGCTAGGAAAGCAGGTTGCATTTCGTCGTGTCATTAGCAGTCTAGCAAGCAGAAATGACTTTTTCTGCGCCTCAGAGCATGCCTGTTTCAGATCAATGCCCACGCCGGTCCTCAAATCGATGAGTTATGTTGTTACCGTGGCACTATAAAAAAACAGACCCCGGGGAGAAGGACAGAGGTAATGTCAAACACTGAGACACACGGCAAAAATACAAAGGGCCTGAAAGCGATAAAATAAATGAAAGAAGATAAAAAAAGGAACAATGTAGCGATCGGGGGGAGAATTCGGGTTATTCGGGTGTAACAAACACGAATGCGTGTTTATGTCGGTGCATGTTCAGGGAAATGAGACAGAAGCTCACGGGGGAAGCACAGACCTCTCTAAGTGTCATTTGCTGTGGCACGATTCAAACGATTCTGCGTTAAAATAATTGCCTGTTTGATGAGGCAGGTGAGTCGCTGCAGCGTGACCAACCTCCGCCACGCGTTTGCCCCAAAAAAAGGGGTCTGCACTCGGCATGGGGGAGCAAAGTGATGGGAGCATGAGGTGGAGCATGAAAAAGGTTAGAAAAGAAAAATCACATCACCGCGGAGAGGAACGATGAGAGTGTGTCTGGCTCCCAAGGCCAGATGTATTTACCTGGGTAATGATAGTCATCTGGACTGACAGCCGGGTGTGTGTACTGTATGTGTGTGTGTGTGTGTGTGTGTGTGTGTGTGTGTCAGCTACCTTTCTATTTGACTGTCTACCTTGCCAATCTATTGGCTGGAAACAGCTCAGGTCATGTGGTTGTTCTTTACCTCTGTATTTTTCTGCACACTCCATTGTCTTCCTCATATCCTCTCTTTGGTTTCATTCAAAAGATTCCTTTATTAATTAATCAAAAAGGTGATGCGCACATGACTGAGTTCAATCCCCCAGCTCAAACTCTCACTCAGACACTTGTGTTTACACACCCTGCTGATTGTTGTCTTTCTTAAACCTCTGCTTCAGCAGATATAAAACAAGGCTTTGCTTACATCTGCTTTACGTATAATTAATGAGCATATTAGTAGTTCACCTCCAGCGTGTGAGGAGACATGGCAAGTGAATTTAAATGCTGCACATTGTTTCTCGCCTTTGTTATGGTCGTGTCTTTTTACGAACTCCAAACATCTTAATGAAACTCTCAAAGACACAAGTGGATTTTGAGAGAGTTATATATGCATGTTTGTAAAACTCATGGAAATGTCATTAGTTTTACACCAGGTTCAGGTTTCCGGGCCACTATGCAGGTTCAGATGTTTTCCTCCTCCTTCAGCACCCTGGCAGCGTTTGACGAAATTAATGTTTTTAAGAGATTCAATGTAAATCGGGCGTATTGAAGCAGGGAAACATGTAAAACCTGCAGGACAGTGGCTGAGACTTCACATACTGTACATATAATGGACATGTCTTTGATTCCACTTGATTAAAAACATTTTGAAAATGAAAAAAAAGCAGAAAAGTCAGAAAATCAGAGCCCAAAAAGTAAGACACAGAATCCAATAGAAAACATATTACTTAATAAAACGTACTATTTCGTGAAAAAGTTATTAATGGGTAAGCAAAAAGTTAGTTAAAGTTAAGACTTACGGAAAACATTACTGCAGCTTCACAAGTTAGTCTCTTAGAATCTGTGCAATTTGTAAAAAAATAAATAAATATGTATATATATATATATGTGGACATACACATTTACCATTCATATCCAAATAATTCCCCAAATGATGAAGAGAATTGGCATAATTCTGTTAAATCACTGTATGGGAACACTTCCAAATATCATCTTCTGTACACATACAAACATACAAACATTTGTCTTTCTCAAACCTGAATCCTTTGGCTATCAACGTGTATGAATGAAAATAAATGTTTGCCTAGATATGAATTGCTGACTGAATTAAGAACATTTGCTTGAGGCTGTACGTCTGAATTCTGGCGATCGGTCCACTGGAGAAAAAAAATGAGGAAAATGGACTTTTGCTGCCAGGGCCTTTGAAATGGCTTACAAATGGATTGAGACTAGGCAGAGAATGATAGCGAGAGCCAGGGTGGGGAAGAAGGGATATCACACTGATGACTGCGGGTGAATGCTTATAAAGACAATGCTTTGTGTTTGTATGTGTGAGAGAGGAAAATGGGCTGAAATAAATGGAGCAGAGCCAGAAGGCTGAACGCTGAAACGTCATTACAAGCCGCGGCAGAAATATTGTGCCGTCGGCATTGCCGGTAATGTGGGGGAAGGGGCCATTTTGGGAGGGGTACACAAGTCAGGCATTTATTTAACCTCTTTAACTTGGTCACACCAGATGCATAAAAGCTGAATCTGATCGGTTCTACGGCTGCCCAATGTATCCTCACATATTCGACCCATAAATTATCCTTGTCCCAACCAGACATTTGTTGTTCCAAAATATAGAGACAGTTTAGTTTCAAAACTGTCACAGAGGTGGATCTTGGAGGGAGGACTCAGTCGCGGAGATTCGTGAAAAAGGTTTATTTTAACAAAAAACGCACTCAAAAGAGTGGATGACAGGAGAAGGTTCAAAAACAAGGCTGTGGCAAAACTATGAACAAAGTATCAAATCAAGATTAAACATGACTGTGAACACAAAGTATCAAATAAAGTAAACAAGGCTATGGCAAAGTAACAAAAAAAGATTAACAAAACGGTGGCAAGGCTGTGGCAAAACATGGCTATGGCAAAGTGCAAAAATCAAAACCTTACGTGGCGAAGGATGACGAAAACAGAAAGAAGAAAACGCACTGGCAAAGGACATGGGAAACGAGGACTATTTAAACACATGAGGGAGGGGAACCCCAGGTGTAAACAATAGGTAATCAAGACATGACGAGACACCAGACATTCCCCCAGACGTGACAGAAACTTTGCAACAGGGACTTGAATATATGAAGATGATTAATGTAGCTTATATTGTACAACAAATGAAACAGATTAACTGACTCAAATTGTGGCAAAATGTCCCACAATTAAATCTAAACCAAATACCGACCGTATGCATGTACAGACAGATAATGGTACTTTCAATCAACCAATTACTCTTTACATTTATTTCATCTTAGTCAAATAAAAGGTCATTAAGTACTGGAGTAAGAGCTAAAGCACTGTACAAATTCCTCATCAGAATGTCATTATTTTCACACCTTTATCAGCAACTCTGGACTTCAGTCTGAGCAATACAGAACAGATGGTTAATTAGAAAGAAAAAAAGCTTTGGATACATACAAAAAAATTCCCCATTTAGCTATTCTTCAAGATGATCCTGGACAGATTCCCCGCTCCAAGCAATGGATACTTCAGCCCCCTCATTTCCCTCTGAAACGAACAGAAGCATCTGACACTGTCTGACATGGGCTTTAAATGTACAATCTGGCTGGTTTACGATGGGAACAAATTAATAAGTGAATGTTATCTGTGGGAAGCAGAGCACGGTGCTTTGCCAGGCCTTTTTGTTCCGTTAGCATTTCTTTTCATGTACATGACACAAGGCAGAAAAAAAGCGAGCTTCAGGACTGAATCGCATTTTGACATGGATAATGGTTCTCTGAATATGCATCCATATATTATCCAGAGTGTGTTGAAGTCTTAACACAGCGTGTGGATATGCATACACAGTACCCTGAGCCATGGTTCTGCTCGAGGTTTCTGCCTGTTAAAAGGAAGTTTTTCCTTGCCTGTGTCGCCTAGTGCTTGCTCATGGTGGGAATTGTTGGGTTTCTGTAATTAACTTCAGAGTAGGGTCTGACCTGCTCTGTTTGGAAAGCGCTGTGAGACAACTGTTGTTGTGATGTGGCGCTATATAAATAAAATTGAATTGAATTGAATATAACAGTCCACGGCTTTATGTTCATTCATTTACCTTATTGTGTATTAATACCCTTTAAAAACAGACTGACGTCAGGTTTGATACCCCTCATGGATCTTTGGGAGGAAAACATGTTTTTCCTCCTCACAAACACGTTGTGGATTACACCTGCAGTCGATGACTGACAAATAAGTTGAGGCTGAGAGATAGATTGGCGGCCGACTGTGTCTCACTTCTCTTTTCTTCTCAATATTGGCATTGTGAAGTCACCGAGATGGCAATCAGCAGGGGATGTGTCCAGAGGATGAGAGATGGGAGAGAGAAACAGGAGAGGAGGGAGAGAGAGGACAGCCTCTTGAGGCCCTCCATAAGTCCGTCGTTAGAAGAGTAATGAACCCCGCTCCACTGCTGCCAAGCAACCGACGGCTCACCCAGAAGCACACACCGCGAGCATCCACAAGATAAACGCACAAAACGGTACTCTCAAGTACCTGAAATCTGTCTCCCTTTATCAGACAACCCCCCTAATTACAGAATGCTTGTACACATGACAGGATGTGCCCAAGAAAAGAGATTCTCGTCCAGATTATTTCTTTAATTGGATTGTTTTGACCCTTTAAAGCCCGATCCAATAATAAACAAAACAGAAAATTACTTTTTTTTTTGGTTTTAAGTCTTTAACTGGCCTTTTAACTAAATATGTAAAAAGAAAAAACAAAAATACATTTTTAATATTAATGATTTATTACAATGCGATAAGTCTAGATTACTTTTTGTGTAGTCTTCTGCCCCCTGTTATCAGGTATATCTAATTGTGTACAATAGGATTTTGGGCAAAGTTTTTACCATTAAATTATGCAAAAGGTGTCAGACGCAAAACATTTCAGAAACCGTATGAATCAAATATAAGTTATGTCCTTTCTTGGTGAACTTTAAAAGAGCTTTAAAATGTAAAATGATAAAATCTTACGCCGTTATGTAGATCTATATATGTACTATGTACTTGAATCTGAATTTGAAGAAATCCTGGTAGGTTGTAAGGTAAAAAAATAGGGTAGGCAAGAATAAGCTTTGCTTCGGCCTATTCCTTTTTTGGTAAACTGTGGGTTTGTCTATTGTTCTTTTCTTTTTTTCTTTTGTTGTTTCTTGTGTTTAATGTGGACAATTTACCAAAATAAAGTGATTGATTGATTGATTGATTGATTGATTGATTGATTGATTGATTGATTGATTGATTGATTGATTGATGATACATTTGGCATTACAGGGTTAAGCTGCTGTGCATCTTCAGAACTACAACAGTTCGCGGAGACCACTTTGCAAAGTGATTAGTCAGACTCTGAAATATTCCTTAAATGATAATTCCATCCATTTCCACATACACATTGTGCCAGTGGGGTCTATTAACAGTGTGCACCCGTCTGTCCAGTAAACAGCCGACTGTCACTCTCACTCGCGTCCAGCCTTTCACCCTCTGGGCTCCATACCATAATAGGTCGCATTTGAAAATTAACAACAATAATAATTTGCATTTGATCAGATTTTTTTTCCAGCACAACCTCACATGTGTCACTATACATTTACCCTTTCCGTTTTGACAAACTGCATCAATACGCTGTAATAGGCTGTAGTACACACAAAGACTGAAAACCAAAGTAGAAATAAGATGAACCATTTTTATGACATGGATGCAAATATAAATATTAACGTTAAAGTGTTTCTGTACAAATTTATCAAGCAAAATATATTAAACTATTTGCATTCAGATTCAGCCAGGTCTTCAGTCTGTGCTTATTAGACAAATTAAACAGACTTTCCACAATTTTCAGACATAAAAAACATACTGGTCTCTTCTCCAAAACAACATTGGCTTCATTGTCTTTCCGTTCTGGCTTTTTTTTTTTGCCAATTATCAGTGTTTGTTTAGTCTTTTCGTAACTGTCAATTATCTCTCCATCATCAGTAAGGCGGCTGACAGCCGTGAATGAGCAGGTTGCTAATGTGACCAGGACACCAGCGTGAGTTTATTCCCTCCGTCATAAAGATGATTCAGACTCTAAACATTAGTTGAAAATGACTTTGCCCCCAGGCCGCTCGTGCCCTACGTGTCGCGACTCTTTGAGAATAACTGACAAACGATGTTTGCATCAAAGGTAAGTAACCTGTGAAACCTCCTCTTAACATCACCTCATCATCTGTGTTTTGGTATGAGAGCATTTCATAAGGACCAGCTCCCATAAATGAGCAGTGTCCTGGATGCTCATTACTCCGCTTGGCCAGGGAGATCACTTTTAAGGTGATAAAACTAATTAACCGTGTCTCTCCTGTGTTTCTACTCAATTCCCCTCCTGAGTCTTTCGGCGGGTCATCACATTGTTTTATTTCCTTTTTTCCTGTTTGGGTTGGCACCTTAAAGGCGTATTTCTGCCAGCGAGTGGACTGGAGTGGGCAGAGTGGACGCCAGCTGGCTCTCAAGACAGACTCAGTGAAAAACATCTCATGTTTATCAAAGAGACATGAATGTGAAACCAATATATCGCCTATTTTGATCTATCGTCTAGCCGCATCTTTACATTCTTTTTAAAGAGAGTTGTACATATTACACATTCTATCACAAAGCTACAGAATGAGACCAACCAACTATAAGCAAAAAGGACAGACCCAGTATCTTGTTTTGTTTTGGCTGACTCAGAGGATCCATGCCATCTGTTCAAATAAATGGTTTGCTCCACATTCACAACTTATCTGAAAATTAAATCTTTGCAGGGAATTTCTAATTAGAGTTCTGTTAATGCATGTATTTAAATCCCTCACATTGGTACTTGGAATAAAATGGTAAACATATTTTATAAATTATAAACAGTATATGTCATTCTCCGAGTAAAAAATAAATTTATTGACTTCATATTGTTCATTTGGCTCCCTAAACTGGTTAAAAAATGGAGCCGAGCTAAATGAATTCCACCAATAGCTAAGAATCTCCACCTATGTTTTATGATTTATTGATTTTGTGCTTGTGAGTGTGCCTAGCATAAAGGATATTGATTATATCAATTTCCATTCAAGGTCCCATTGCTGCAAACCAATGTCTTTGAACCAATTAAGCTTTAAAAAACCACAACAAAACTAAACAACTTGAAACATTGAAATGTTTTTGCCACACAATTCCACCAAAACAAACTTTGGTAGTAATAAATGCAAGATATGGAGCACTGGACAAAATGTATAAGTGGTCTTTAAGAATCCATCCATTGTAGGTTTGCAGTAGTTTTACATTCCTCCATTCAAACAATAAGATGTGTTTCAGTGGATGCAAACCAACGTGTTTATGTGTGTTTGTGAGTTTACATGTCAGCCATCGTCACCAACAAACCAAACCAGCCCTGGAGACGCCAGGCGGACTGTCAGCCTCAGTCAGACGTCACACACACACACACACACACTCAGACAGACCGTGATGTGTGTCATCTCCTCTTTTCGGAAATCAGACAGCCGTATACATCACCGCAAACCTTTCCAATCCTTCGCCGGAGAGGACTGAGACTGAAGTCTCACTGAAGGTGGCTGCGTCTTTTCGAGTTGTCGTCTCTCAAAGCTTGCCCTCTTAAAGTTCGCGTGTGGCTCGGACCTTTGTCAGTCAGAGCTGCGTCACACGTTTCTCCCCGGTGTTGGTGTCTGGTTTAGAGACTGAATGTGGAATAATGCACTCTGCTCCTCTTCCTCTGTCCTTCACATGTGTGCAGACATGCATGAACACACTTTCAGCAAAATTCTTCTGATATCTTATATCAATAGAACTGGATTTATTTCCCAGGGGCTGTTTTAAAATGGTAACTTTGATTTATATGCCAATATAGCTGCTTTTATATACTACATGGTCTTGGCTGATAAACAACAAAACTGCAAAAGAGTCAATATGTCTTAAAAATAAACATCCATTTGGGTCCAACTAAGAAATTGATGAAGATACTTCATTTTGGACGTTTTAAGCTGATAAGAAAAATGTATTATGATGTTGTAACATTGCTATAAAAGGCTATTTATAGATTTGAAGCCAAACAACTTTATTAAATATTAAAGCAATCTTTCCATTTAAAGTTTTAAGTACAGATTAATTATAATTAAGTTTATGCACTTTATGACCAATGCCAATGTTTAATTGTGTTATACATTATAACGTATAACACAAATATGAACCCATCATC
>CAJRST010000001.1:23749502-23765199 GCA_907169785.1 Menidia menidia
CTTAAACCAGGAAATAATGTTTATTTCTTTGTATATTTGCTTGCTTTTGATGTACTTTATGCACCTTTTCCTCCTTTTGTACCCTAACCGATATGTGACCAGTGAATTTCTCCACTGTGAGATCAATAAAGCTCAATAAATAAAGAGTAGAGCGTATCTATTTTGAATCTTCACTGTGGAAGGACAGAAAAGAGAAGATCTGCAGCTTAAAAGGATTGTATTGAAAATCTTACGTTCTTATGTAAATCTATACATGTACTATGTACTATGTAATCTGAATTTGAAGAAATCCTGGTTGTAAGGTAAAAAAAATAGGGTAGGCAAGAATAAGCTTTGCTTCGACCTATTCCTTTTTTGGTAAACTGTGGGTTTGTCTATTGTTTTTTTCTTTTTTTCCTTTTGTTGTTTCTTGTGTTTAATGTGGACAATTTACCAAAATAAAGTGAAATGAAGAAGTGAAGTGAAGAATAAAGGATCATTGTGTAGCTTCTGGGAGTAGGAGTGAATTTATAAAGCTTCATGTAACCTGACTGGTCTCTACCAACACCAGGAATAAGATGGCATGCAATATTTTATAAATACATGTACACATATTTAGATATTTTTTACTTTACATGCCCCTCACTACCAACACCAGGAATAAGATGGCATGCAATATTTTACAAATACATGTACACATATTTAGATATTTTTTACTTTACATGCCCCGTTTGCCATCATCCAGCTACTTTAACATGGTGACATCTTCACTGGAGGGCCAAAAAGATGACTGTAATCATAATGCATCATCATTCTTTCAGGTGAATTCAGGTAACAGGAATTCAAATTATAGCTATTCGAAAACAAAAGACACCAAAATCTGTGTTTTTTAAGGTCCATTGTCTTATAATTAGTCTCTGCTCGGTTCCAGCTGCTCAATATTTATATATTTTTTTCATGTTTTTCTATCAAAACATGACAAATGTCAAGTGAAGATAGGTCTGTATCTCAGCTATCTAAACTTAGTTGGAAACTGTGTAAACAGAGTGCTCTGCTTTTTCGTTTGCTTTATGTTTTTTCTGGTGGAATGTGTCTGACATTTTGTGAAGACTTTAAAACAGAGTTTGTTAATTTGTTAAAGGTTACCCACATGTAACATTTTTCTACCATTATACAGCTAACTGGGTAACAGAATACAGTATTATTTGCTTTTAGATAAGAAGAATGATGTTACTCGGGTGACTGAAAAACATTTTTAGTTTGAGGATTTTTTTTCTTTGTCGTAACATTGTGACATTTTCATTAAGTCTGTTTTCCTCACCTGTTTTCACTTAAGCCCAAAATGCCTTTATTTTTCATGTCCAGCTGTTTGGCTGTGGTGTTAATGGCTTGAGATTTGCGGTTTAATGTCATTTTCACGTTTTTTCTGTTTATTTAAGCACATATTTTATGTTTAGCGCCAGAGCAAAAAAATAGAGTCGGCTTTGTCTGCCGTTCTGCTGCTAAACACTTCAGTCTCTTTGACTGCCTTGCACTCTTTGTCTCTCAATTCTGCACTCTCCCTCTTATAACTTCTCAAGAACAAGTGGGAGCAGAGGGCACGAGAAGGGAGTGATTGGAATTCATTATGGTCAAATGATTGCAAACTCTGGAAGCCGAGAGGCTTTTCTAATCACGGCTGAATGGGCTGGAGAGTTAATGTGGGCAGGCTGTGGAGTGGAGAGGAGAGGAGGAGTGAGAACTCCATCGTCAACCGAGCGCTTTCAAGAGCTCTTCACGCCGCTCAAATGGTGCCATTGTTCCGACACTGAATGGATACATGAGATGCTGCGTTTCACGGCCATGACTCACTCTGAAATGAAAGTTTGGTTCACTGCGGTGCAAAGATTTTTCCTTCTTCTTTGAGAGCAATAGAGAGGTTGTCTGCCTATGTGTGTGTACATATTCATACACACACACATATACATATATATAGAGAGAGAATAAATAATAAATGATAATAAATAATTGTAAAATAAATGGAAATATAGCCACAGACAAGTATATTTAATTTACAGTGAACATTTAAAAGGATTTAATGCCAACAAATGCCTGTATCAATGTTATTTTAGATACTTGAGACTCATTTTGTTCCAATTCCTTAAAGCATTTTGCAGCTCTTATCCAATCTGAGGCTATTGTAACGTGAGGATTCGAATAAATGGTGTCTGGATCACTCTCCAGAGGGAGAACCTAAAGGATGGAGACAGGTGAACTTTTCCGACCACGCTTCATTCCGTCTTATTCCAACCTTTTAGAACACACCCACTTCCTTGTTTTTGTCACATGACTAAAAACAAACCAATGAGAATCTAAACTAAGGAAAAGCAGATTCAACTAATATCTTAAAGATGTAGTCGTGAATTGAATTAAAAATAACTATATGAACTACCAAATTAACTGAACTTTACACGATCATACCCATATGAATTTGCTGCCATTTAATCCAGATTTGGGTATATTTGCAGATATTATCACGATATTCACACGTCGACATGTATTTAGTCTATCCCCATCAATGAGCTATTCTCACTTCACATTAAATTATGAAGCTTCAGAAGGCTCAAATATCTGGGCCTTTCATTTACAGTGAACATTTAAAAGGATTTAATGCCAACAAATGCCTGTATCAATGTTATTATTGATACTCAAGACTCATTTTGTTCCAATTTCTCAAAACATTTTGCAGCTCTTATCCAATGTGAGGCTATCATACCCACATAAATTTGATGCCATTTAATCTAGATTTGGGTAAATTTGCAGATATTATCAGTATATTCACACGCTGACATGCACTTAGTTTATCCTCATCAATGATCTATTCTCACTTCACATTGAATTATGAAGCTTCAGAAGGCTCACATTAGTGGCCGGCATGTGACAGAGTCAAAGGGATGGCTGCTTTCTTTGAAAGTGTGTTGGTGTTCCTGAAATGCCGGCTCCAGCCTGCTAATAATGCATCCAGCACCAGAGGACCACTGCTTTTCAAATCCTGTTTGGATCTCAGTGCTCCTCCTCGGCCCGTCTGGAGCATGTTGGCACCCACTACAAAGGAGCTGAATAGTTGGCACACGGCGGGCATCTGAGGGCCCATGGATCAGAGGAGAGGAGATCACTCATCCTGCCATCTATTTGGCGCGAGCTTTTGGGACAGGCTCGCTACAGATTAGCCCGTAGTGCTAACCTGTACGACTGCAGAACGTTGGCGAGGCACATCAATGGCGAGGAGGCTCCCCGCAGACTTTTAAGACATATGTGCACATGGCAGATCAAATTAAAATGCTGACACCAAGGTGGTTTCATCTTTTGGCATTGCTTCCAAAGAGCCACCTGGCCAGTGCCGCATGCCTGTGCTCATCACGGCGCTCGCTGTGGATAACTGCTGGTGTTAGCCCGGATTCTTCCAACACTTGAATCCAAAGCCATATGTCTCTGTTAGTTTGTGCATAATGCTGAATATATTACACCGCTTAATGCTGCGCCTCTTGTCTTTCACATTCATCAAGACCTAATAAAGTCTGGGCCTATAAACCAAAACTTGGCACAGGCAGAAGAATGCATTGAAATACACCAAACAAGTACAACCCCCATATTGTCCATATGCCATAAAACAGACCAGTTTCACGAGGAACGTTAACTGATCAATGACGTGTGTATTAACTAACATTTTTTGTAGCACTTTAAAAAAAAAGCTGATTAAACAATCTCTAAAATTCCAGATAAAGAAACAAATACATAATATAACTGTATAAGATTAACAGTGCCTCAGAAATCTTTTTTTTGTATTTAAGTTTTTTATTTGAACAGTCAAACAAATACTATACAAAGATTTCATGGTATAATATGCAGAAAATAAAAGCTTACAACACACGGTAAGACAATTAAAGTAAAAATAAAAGATGCTCCTGGATGATGAATGAAGGAAAAAAAATGATAACAGAATATGAAATATATGCGTCTAATATGCACACGTATCTTAACTTGCCAATATTATAAGAACAAGGTGGAAAATTCTCACATTTTTATAATAAGTTTTATAATAAGGCCACTACTGAGAAGTAAGGTACACTTGAAAGGAATCCAAATAGTTTAACACCACCTGCCCTTTGCCTCTTAATCTAGTCAGCATAACCTCATATGATACAGTTTCAGTTGTAATCTGCATTTTTAACAGTACGGTAAGTGTTGATCAACACCTACAAAGCAAGAATTGTAGTAATCCAAATGAGAACATATAACATGTGATGTGTAAAAACATGCAAACCCTAATCAGAATGGGGACTGATGACTTACCCATGTGTTACATTCAAAAGAGCAGTGACAGATCTCATTGAGTTATGCTCTTGATATTACAGGGGCTTTATTTCCCCTCAGCAACATTCACACAAACACATATCTTTTGTTTACGAAAATATTCTCAATATACTAACGTCCAGAGGCTTAAAGATGGAAGTCTTTTCAAGTTTGTTTGAAGCTAAATTAACTCTGCAGTTTACAAAAAAATCAAATAAAAAAAAGACACCTCAGATCTGATGTGGCGAAGCATCCGAGTGCAAATCTAAACTGTGTTAAACTGCGCTGCAAATATGAGGTCCCACGTCGCTAATGAGCGGCTTTAGCTGGGGGAGGCCGCGCATAGCTGGAAAGTCTGACTGATCGCACTGCTAAGAGGCATTTATTGAAGCTGGCGGATCTTATTTTCACACTCCGAGCAAACCCGACTCCTGGTGAGGGAGCGGAGGTGTGATATGTGTGCGCCAGCTGCATTTCACTGTTGACGGACATAATTTACAGGAGGCCAGATGGGTGCACGGATTCAAACCCGGTTTAACTGGCACTCCGTTGGTCTTATTTCACTTCGAGAAAACATTGTGTTCAGAAGAGCTTCGTCATCAACTTGTTAAGTATCCATAATGATTCAGAGAAAGACACATGATATTATTTTTAGTGGAAGACTACAATTAACCGTCCATTAATTAACAGAGGAGCATGGCAGGTGTCCAGAACAGGCTCTGGCCAGTCTGCTGGACTTAATCAAAGCAGAGAAAATGAGATTATTAACTCATTGGCTGCCAAAGACGTCTATAGACGTCTTTTATGTTTTTCAACGCGAGTGGCTTGGGGGACGATCTGCTAAAGCTTGTCCGTAAATGTCGGCTTCTAGACAGAGTATGTAGTAACAAATTGACCCTCTAGGGGGCAGTGCCACTTTTGATGGGAGATGAGCATAGACTGTAGGCAAATAAGAAAAACGCAATGGATCGCTATGCGAAAAATGACGCCGGTGAGACGCAAGTCGAGGAAGAACGGAATAAGGTAGAAACAATTTTTTTTCCTGATGAAAGAAAAGAGTCTACTCTTTCTTTTGGTGTGTTTGGTGTTTACGTAGTCATAGCACAAACTGTTCTGTGGCTCTTGAAAAATCTGTCAAAATGCTCAAAAAACTCTGGCAGTATGGGACTCTCTGTTCTGAAAATGGCTGGCAGTCAATGAGTTAATAACCCAAACGCCACCAAAGGAGACCAAACAGCACTCGATCCCCGCTGCATCCTGCTATGTCAGCAGTGTTAAAAACAAAAACCCGGTGGGGCTTTTGTAGGCGCTTGTGCGTATATGAAAGGGGTTGAAACTGCATGTCTGAGCTGGGCCGGAGCCTGCACGCCCCCCCCTATATATATATATATATATAGAGGTGCAAATACCTCGCACCGGTCCGCCTCAAAACATCTGACAATGCAGATCTAATCTAAGCAAACACGCCACAGTTATGTCGCGCCTCATTTTAAGTTTTTACTGTTACGGCCTTCAGCCTCTCCGCGTCTTAGAAAGGAAACCAGAGGTGGCTGAGGGGGGCTTAAGAGGAAACGACAGGTGGAGGCTGGGTGTTGAAACCTGGGGGGGCCCGCTGGTTGCTTTCAGCATGATCGTGTTGTCTCAAACCCCCCCCCCCCCCCACTCCAGTCTGCACCCCCCACTCAGAAGCCAGCAGAGACCCCCAGCAGCAGGAGTTGATGACACTTGTCAGCGGGGGGATTGGGTGTCCACCCGGTCCGTCTCCGGCCTCTCACTTTAACTCACGGACACACACTTAAAGGCCCCGTGCATGAACATGTTGACACTCACACTGTTGAACACACACACACAAACACACATCCTTACATGAGATGTCAGCTGATCAGTCTGGGAAGATTTGCTAGGGGGAGGAGGCGACGGCAACTGAGCCCCCACACACACACACACACACACACACACACACACACACATACGTGTTTTCATTATATACAAGGACACATGACAGAAATAGGACAAACGTTTAGGTGGCTTTCCAAAGGTTCTTAGGACAATGGAGATATTTGGTTTAGAGGTATTTTGGGGCTTCTAGAACACTGAAAAATGAGGCAATGAAAAGTGTCCTCATATTTCTACGCGTCCTGATATTGAAGGTGTGTATTCACAAAATTGTCCTGATATATCACGAAAACAAACAGACACACACACACACACACACACACACACACACACACACACACACACACACACACACACACACACACACACATAAAAGTGTTTTCCACAAAACTGACATATGATGTCAACAAATTACTTATTCACTCAAGCATATACGACAACTATCTTCTCACCGTTATCCAGGCACTAAATATCTCAGAAGAAAACCATACTTTGTGCTTTTAAAGATCATGAAGAAATATTGAACAGGAACTCATTTCCAAATGACTCAATCTCAACCTTAATAACTAATTTCATTTTTGTAAAACATCAAGACGCTTCATTGTTGAACTCCAACTCTGTCATTCTGACATTCATAAATTCATGAAATAGCAATGGGAACACGTAAAAGAAAGGAAAAAAAATTGACTCATGTGTAAAAGGGAACTGTACATTGGTTTGGTTTTGTTGGAAAAGTTTCAACTAGGGCATTATGCATCTTGGGAATTGAAAAAATGCCTGACTTAACAGAGATTGAGAGAACGTGATCACCAACTGTTGATCTGGCAAACCGTACCGTCATGGCTGATCACCATTTTTCCAATTCCTGGAAAAGAGCATTCATTCCTCTTGTGGATATCCGTTTTAGGAGTAAGTGTTTACTCCTGAATTGAAATAATGAGAACCACCTATGAGTGGGAATAAAAATCATCTTAAGTTATGTATAATTTCCTAATAACATATTAATGTCATTGGGCAAATGTCTAATTCAGATATGTTCAGTTGTTTGGGCTTTACAAAAGATCGGCTTTTTAAAAGCCACAGTTCACTGTTGTACTATATACTTTAAGCTCGTAAAGTATAGGACTATTTGATAAATGAGTATAAAGACAGAAGTCTTATATTTCAGAGGAAAACAATCGGTTATAATAGATTATATAATTAATCCTTTGATTCTTTTCAGACTGGATGCAAATATGACCTATGAATATGTATTAGAGGCTTTTAGAGGAACCTGGAAGGAGTCCACAACATTTAGGAATAAATGTTGGTGATAACTGACATGGATTACATCACATAAAATACAATGTATGTATCCAAAACAATTCATTACAGCCCAGAAACAAACAGAACTGAACAAATAAGTACATTCCACCACTTTACCATGACATTGTTTCAACTAAGAGCTTTTTGTGTCATCAAATTTATAAGAAATCACTGATGGAAAGCTGTATGTGGTGCCTCAGCATTCCTGCCTCTAACTTTACATTTTGGCCTATATTCATTACCCCCCCCCCCCAACCCCCCCCACCCCCCACTCTAGTGGAGAGGAGATGCAGGCATAGTGTCATATGGCAAGACGAATTAAAGCCATGTCAACACATTTACCCTACCAGGGCTGAATTTCAGGAACTCAGAGACCATTTTGTCACCGTCCTAGAAGGCAGGCACGAATTCTCTGACCTTTAACCCCAAATGACACACACACACACACACATACAAACACACACACACACACACAATCCTGTCTCTTCAATTCCTCGCCACTGGATCTGATGCTGAATGTTAATATTCCATTTTGAGGGATAGGACGACGTGTGTTTTTCTGTGTTCTAGTGATGCGATGTAGTGACAGTCCGGGCTTAAACAGTTATTCCACCATGAGTCAGAGACGGTTTGAGCTCAGCGTTTCCTAATTGCTTTTGTCAGTTTGCCCTGCAGGTCTGTCAGATACAAGCAGCAAAAACAAACAAGTGTGTCATGTTAAAAACGTGCACATATCCTCTCATAGAACCACTAACCTTATGCAATCAAAACCTAATTAAACCAATGTGGTAGACCTTTTGTTGTTAACTAACTTTGTCTTCTTTCTTCTATTTTATATCCAACAGTTGGGTTTTCTGCAGTGGGACAGTTTTCCTTTTTCTTCTGTGCCTAAACAATTACAGTTTTAGAGACGTAAAGATACCCAACAGCGAACAGAAGCAAAAATTGACTGAAAACTGCAATGGAAAAACAAGAAACTAAGAAAGAGCAGCAATTTGATACATGAATCAAATGTTGATCTACAAAAATAGTTCTTGAGCAGGCAACATTTGCTCCAGTCCGTGTCATGACACCAGTGCCAAAGGACACTTTCCACATATCCCGTTTCTTGATCCACTTTCACACATTCACTGCAGTCCTGAAAAATGATCAAGAAACGAGTGGTGGCACAGTCCACAGATCTGCGCCAGATGTCCTGGAGCAAATGCACGTTTTTTTTCCTGCCAGCTTGTTTGTGATGTTGCATCTAAGAAACATTGTTTCCACCCTTTCAATTATATCGCGGTAATGCATAAATATGTGCGGTGCTAACATCCAAAACACAAAAAGTGGTCTTCCGGGAGCGTCGCTCACCGTCTCAAAGTGCCGTCAACAACAATAACCCGTTTTGCAGAACATCTGTGCATGCTGGGAAGAAGAAATACACTACAAAGGAACACATTTCTCTCACGGCTAACTCAAATTGGAGCGGAGCCTTTGAGGTCAGAGACGGTTTGAGCTTTGACATGTGACCAGCTTCGGCTATGTTTAGGGGGGTAGGTGTTTTGATATCCGAACAATACCGAGTTGAGTCCTCAATCAAAAGCTCTTTCTCCCCGGGGGGCTCGGCTTCTCGACAAGCTTATTCCACTTGTCTGACAGTCCTGAATTAAATTCCGTGTTACACAAACCTTCAAAGGACAACACTACCATTAGGGCCAAAAATATCTCCGTCAGAGGAGATGATTGAAAATGTCAGAGTGACGCCCTGTGACAGTGACAGCAGCTACGGGGTTTTTAGCTGAAGGTTTATGTGTGTGTGTGTGTGTGTGTGTGAGAGAGTGTGTGTGTGAGTGTGTGTGTGTGTGTGTGTGTGTGCGTGTGTTTGCTTGAGGGATTGTGTCTTTATGCACTCTTGTTTTGATCACCGTTCATATGTTGCACGCTTCCATTTTGCCTCGCATTGACTTTGTGTTGCTTCTACATTTCTATGAGTTGTTCTCATGACACCTACAGTATAATCTCCACCTACATGAGGCCTGCCAGCGTTTTGCAGGTGTTGACTCTCACCTCTTGTCAAGCTGGTCCTCATCACCATCGTTCCCATCCATCATCCCATTATTGTTTCAAGGACCAAACACTCAAACCTGCCACGAACAGAAACTACTGTTTCTGTAACTCACCAGAAAAAACGAAATGTGACAAATGTATGAGTATTTGCTAAACAAAGCTGTCTGGACGCATGGCCTCTTGTGCAAAAACGAGCCCGAGATGCATCACATCCGCTTCCTCTGGTCCTCTGGCGGTGCATCGGCAGCACTTTGCAGCTTGTTAGTGGGGCCGGGCGGCTGGTGCAGAGCCCCGGAGGCGGCGGCGTGAAGGTGACATCTATCACTTAGAGCAGTGGCGTGCTATAAATAGCACCGGCCGGCTCCCCGTGGTCCCGCCCGGTGACAGCCAGGGCTGGGAGTGGGAGGGAAACAGTTGATGTGAGGGGTGAGGGGTGAACGGTGGGGTGTACGTTGTCACTAGTAGAGCTATCGTAATCATATTGAGCTAAGTAAGTTTCTCTATCTATGTTTATGTTTATGCATCTAGCAGACGCTTTTATTCAAAGCGACTTACAGAGTAGACACAATATTACATTTCTCATCACTATGACAATAAGCTATACAGAGGTGAAACACTGATCCGAGTCAGTGTTGAGATAGAGATAGAGGTAGAGGGGACTATTATTTTTTTGAATTTTTGAATTTTTTATTTCTTGCTTGTCATAGAAGTGTTGTGTTGTGCACCAAACACCAAGGCAAATCCCTTGTAAGTCTAAAAAACTACTTGGCAATAAACCTTATTCTGATTCTGATTCTGATTCTGATTCTGATAAGGAGTTGTGGGGGGATAGAGGTACGGGTTAGGATTAGGATCAATCACATGTGTTATATCAATAACTATTCACGTGAATCCGGAGCAGTGAAAGTAAAAGAAAACAGAAAACAGGAGGAAAGAGGTGCTCCTTCTTTGTGATTTCAAACACAACACACACACCCAATATTTGTGATCTACCAGGAACCCTGCTAATCCGTTTAAACTCCGAGTTACAGATATTTAAATGGTGTGACTTCAGTGGATTACTTCTTTTTGCTCGTCATAATCCATTCGCTACAATACCTTTTCTTTTTTAATGGATTTGACAGAGGGTGAACAAAAAAACAAGCTTTTTTCTCACATGAGTGAGAAGCTCACTTGTCTTCGCCGCCTTTTGTTTATTCATCTGTGAACATGTCATTGCTAAGGGTTTGCCCAGTTCAGCGAGAGATCGTTATTATCTTTTCAAGTGGTGAATCACTACTAAAGCAGCAGGCGTTTCCTAAACCAACAAAAGCCAATGACACACAGGCACAAACCTGCCTTTGACAACAACTTGTGATGATACCTGTGAATAAGCATCCACCCTTTTTTTTTTATTGCTTTCTTTCCATCTCCCTCAAGCATTATATTACCTTGTCACCACAAAGAAATCCTGAACCACAACAGTTGGCAATGAGCCCCCAAACCTTTCCCACTATGTCAAACGAAGGTGTGAAGCTTTTATTTACCTCATGGTGGATTGGAATTTTTTCTATGATGGCTCTGAAAGATATTTATTCTTTTCATGAGGGAGGAGCAGTTTGGCAGCACAGCAGCTGGAACCTGAAAAAACAGCGTCATCATGTTTAAGGTATTAGACCAGAAGGCATTTCAAAATCCTAGTAAATTATTTAATCACATACAGAACAACTGACCAAAACTGATCTTTATCTATGAGATAGAGAGTGTATTTTAAAATGATAGTTTTGGGGAAATTTGATTATCAATATCTATCATACTTCATTCAACTGCAATTTATGACATAACATAATTTACAGTAAATTCTTCTGATTTGATCACCATCTATTTGTTAAAAATTACTTGAGAGATATACAAATTATTCTCTGTGCTGATTAAGCAGTTCAAATCATTCTACATAAGTGTTTGCATCACATTTTTGAGCCATGTTAGATATAAACTGAATCAGTAACTCTATTCAGAGTGTTGTAGAGTAGTTTAACCACGTTTCTGCTGCTGTGTGGCCTGTCTGAATGCTTTTCCTTAGCACCTAAATGACAAAGTTGATTGATCAACTAATTTTTCTTACCTTTCATCTTAACCCTTCAATGCCTGATTCAAGAAAAATAGGAGGAATATTGGATTTTTTTAGTCTGAAGTCTTTCTTTGGCCCCTCAACAACATATGAAGAAAAAAAAACTGATATTAATTTGATCAAATTAGCGTGCAATAAGTCAACAATGTATTTTGGTGTAGTCTTCTACTGGCTGTTATCAGGTATATCTGAATGTGTACAACAGGGGTTTGAGCAAAGCTTTTACCACTAAATGATGCAAAAAGTCTCAGAACCAAAAGACTTCAGAAACCGTATGAATCAAATATGATACATTTGGCATTATAGGGTTAAAAACATCTGATAATGAAAGATTGTGACTACCAAAGAAGAGGTTTATTGACTTCTCAGTATTCTAAAAAAAAACCCTTTTGAACACGCAACATGTATGGAAAATATTACATGAAGTGCTCAATTAAATTCTGCAAGAGCAGCTGCAATAGTCGAGGGCTTATAGAGTTACAGGTAGCTTTCAGTTCAAAGTTAAAAGCAGACAGAGGAGAAGCAGTATTTTCTCATTTGAACTCAAATCACAGTTATTCTGACAGACGTGTGTTGTTTCCGCTGGATTTTTAAGGCTGGAGCGAGCAGAAACACATCTTTCGGTTGCTAAAAAGTCCTTTAGGTGACAGACAGCTGCCTCTGGCAAACACCCACCGACTCGTACAGTTTGAAAGAACTACATCCTCAAAGTCTGGAAAAAAAGGGCAAAGAACAGAAGCAGAGGAGTAGTTTCCTGTCAGAATAGCGAGACCTACAGCATTCTCCGAGGTTGTAATGAACCATTTGTTGAATAACACGGAAAAAAAACGACTGTCAACCGCAGCTTAAAGAGAAATATTCATAAGGGGCAGCAATGCCTGAGTGTGTGTGTATGTTAAGGCTTAAAAATCAGCATAGGCACAATTTGACGACTATTTCATACGGCAAAAAAAAAAATCCGTCCAGCTGAGGCCCAGATAATAATTGTTAAAACAACAACTTATCTATAATAAGGAAATGTCTTTTCATCATAGCAAATTTTGCCTGGTACAGCCACAAACCCCACAATTCAAAAAGGAAGAAAAAAGCAAAGGAGGAAATGCCAGTTTCGAATGTGATCGTGTTTATGTTCCACTGCTCAGAGCCCGTCTGTGTACTGCGGTTGGATTCTGAATAACGGTGGTTTGGCTGGCAGTGTCGAGTCTATAAATCCCATGCCTCCACTCTTTGGCTGAATTGAACTTGAACAGATGCTGTAAAATTCGCTGTGGAGAGATGCCAGACCTAACTGTGCTTACAAAAAAACGGTGTATGGTATATAGAGCACTGTCATGTAAATGCAGGGGGAAGCAAAACAAGGCATTACGGTCTTGAAATTGATTAAAAAAAAACCCACACTGTGTCCAATTTGAATTCTACCAACTGAGAGAGAGAGTGGCTAACAGGGGAATTTGTTCAATTTGATGTTCTTACTCTGCCACTCCCATCTGCTCATTTTGTTTTAAAAAACATGCCAATGGAGCTCAAAGAACTGTCAGAAAAACTTGGCCCGAAAATGAGACCCCAATGGACCAAACTTTATGCAAATTATTTGTTTCTTTTCAGTGGATGTGGGTGATTCTTCTGGCATGTGACTTTTGGATTGGCTGGAATTAAAGCAACAGATTTTGTTTGTGACAAAAAAAAAAAAGTGAATAATTCAACAGTTGCAGAACTTGAGATTGCTAAACGATTTAAGTACAAGAGGTAATCTGAGTTTTACCTCGGCTTATGCAGACACAGGTTAGCATTTAGCAGTAACCTGCACATTATCGTACCTTGAAAATGCCATATAGTATTAGCAAACCATGCAAAACCGCCATTTTTCTACAGCAGCCCAGGAACGAGAAACCAAACCAAACTTAAGGTACTCAAGTATCTTGCTTAGAAATGGGAGGGTGAAATGGATTCTATCGGTTGAAATATTCCGTCTTTTCTGCTAAATATCACTAAATCCTTTACCCTGGACCTTTAATCTTGCCTGGTCCAATTCTTTGAATCCAGCCACTAGTCTGAGTGGATCAATTTGTCTGGCATCATGACATCAAACAGTGTTTTTTTTTTTAGCAAAGAACATGTCCTATGAGCACAAAGGGAGAACTAATCAGCATTTCTGTCATTTCTACAAAAGGATATTTTAAATGGGATAGCATATTTATCATTCACAATGTTACCTTTGCAAAATTGGAAATCAATCTTTTATTAAAGCAAATTCAATAAAAACAGGAGAAAGTAAGGACTGAATCAAGAAACTCCAGAGAGGGGAAGTCTGTTTATTATGCTGGACATTTAGGGAAATGTAGCAACAATAATTTGAAGGCACTTCATAGCCACTTCATCATAGAATTGACTGTTTATTGAAGGCAAAGTCTCTGCACTCCACTTTACGAACAAGATGGCCATTAAGAAAAAATAACAGTTCCTTGTTTGCACAGAATTGTTAAAAACAAAATCAACAGCCTGAAAAGCATTGCAGTGAATAAGTTGAACGAAAAGCTAAAAGAAAAGGGAAGAAACAAAGTTAGTCACACTCGCCATCAAGGGATAACAAAGATTTTAAACTTGGCATGGTTCATTAGTTATTCATTCTCTCTACAACTGCTGGCAAATGACTGATCAAGTGAGTTAAACTTTTGCTCAAACGGATTTTTTTTGGTAAAGGTGTTTCGATTTAATGTTTTTTTGGGGGGGAAACAATATTAATTTTCACCAATACTGTAGGCTGCGTTATTACTTTGGTGTTTATAACATAGATGTTCGTAAATCTACTTTACTCCTCTTGCTCCTGCTGATAATTTTTGGGGACATGCTCAAAAAATTGTAAATTGGAGTATGTTTGATCAAATAAATAAGCTAGGCAATGAACATGGAAAAAACGTTTTCCCTCTCAATTCTGAAATAGGATAAAAATTCATTATTGCTAATGGGCCTTGATAATAAAGTCAGTGAGCTATATCTCCTACTGTTCTGGTCCCGTTTAATAATTTATTGGAGCGTTGAGCTCAGGATGTAACCTTCCCTGCCACGGGCCTCTTTGGCCCGGCTCACAGTCTGGTGAGGAGACCTGCCTTCTGCCATTAGCATGGCTCTGATCAGATTAGCAGCGGGGGCTTCTGCCAGCAGAACGGCATACTGAGCGGGCAGAAGTGACCACCACATTTAGCACACCATCCTGATTATGACATAAGTGGTGCCGTGGCCTTGCCAGGAACTGAAAGCATCATTACATTACCAGTGACGTATGCTATTTCTTCTTCTTCTACATCATTCGGCCTGTCGTGCGTGTCAGTATAATTTGTCGATCATCTCAAAAAAGCACGCGGATAAAAAGAGAAAAGAACGATAAAGGGTGATGGATGATGAAGTAGCGAAAACATGGGTTGTAAGCAGTGTTGGGTAAGTTACTTTAAAAATGTAATCCGTTACAGTTACAAGTTACCTTGTTTGAAATGTAATTGTAGTGTAACTTTTTCGATCACTTTCAAAAAGTAATGTAACTACTTACGTTTGATTACTTTTTGATTACTTTAAGGTTTTAATGAGTATTGACCCATGATTAATTTTAGCATGTTAGTATTAGCCGTTAGCCGCAGCTAGCAGTTCAAGGCTAACGTCTGTTATCGATACTTTTTAAAATGAGTATCGTATCCGGATACAACATTTTAGTATCGATACTTTTTTAAGTATCGATACTTTTGACAACCCTAGTCTGAAATGTAGGACATGTCTGGGAAAAATAGGACGTCTGGTCACCCTACAGTTGGGTAGGCTAGGTAGTCTAGGCTAGGCTAGGTCATAGACATCGATAAACGTTTGTCATGCATCAACACCAAACAGTCAAATATTAGTAAATCAACACGCTTCGTCTATCAGTGAGTTGCATATTTCGCAAAGGTTTTTCTTTATATTTTTTTTAAAAAATGTAACCAAATTTGTAATTCTTCATATTTTCGGAAGTAACTGTAACTGAATTACATATTTTCTCAT
>CAJRST010000001.1:23785136-23817254 GCA_907169785.1 Menidia menidia
ATAGATAGATAGATAGATAGATAGATAGATAGATAGATAGATAGATAATTCACATTAATTATTTTAATTATGGGTTCAGGATAGACATGTTATCAGTTCATTCATACATCTGTTTTTCTTAAAACCAGATTTTGATCACTTCAATTGTACATTCAAATTTAAGAGTTATAGTCCATGATTTAATAAGTCATCCACTAAAACTGGTTTAGGCCTCACAGAATATTCGTCCTGCCTCCATCTGAACAACTGCCTCTCCTGGCCTTTCACTGGGTTGAAAAATCTGGATTTTTCTAGCAGTTTCTTCGATTATATTTCCCCTCTCTTCAGATGTTATTCCACAGAAACACCAGGCTCTCTCCTGTGGTCTGTTCCTGTCCAATTCATTCAAAAATGAAGTGCATTCCTGGGCGGATCACAGCCCTACCCGGGCGGGACAGGTTGCTCTGACCGGCCGGGGGCAGGAATGCTGCTGAGGTGGACGCATTTATTAGATGTTGGTTTAGAGAAAATAATGGAAAAAAAAAACTTGCACAAGGCCACAATACAGCAGAAGCAAATTTTAAAACATATTACTTGGCAGAAAGACAATTTTTTTTCCCCTTTCTCATACACACACGAGTGCACAGCTGCTCCAGGTTTGTCCATTTTTCTGACCATTTGCAGTAAGGGCCCCCTTCATGTCCGTAACAGAAGACAAACCAAATACCCTCTGGGTCAACACAACCACGGTCCATCCTCCAGTAAGGAAAAACAAACACGGGCTCACGCGAGGCCGTCCTGGCAATTCCGCTCAGGAATTCCAAGTACTCCCGAATTTATTTTCAATGAGGTCTGTGGTGCAATCAAAGAGTCCAATTTTGCTTGGGAAAGGGTAAAATATTAGGTAAATATTGTCAGGGAAGCTGGTCATATTCGAAAATCAAATAGGCTCCCTCTTCACCCCTGCCCTCTGTTTTCAAAACACACTCGGTGTGCACACACACACACACACACACACAGGCACGCACACCTCTGATCTGAACAAACACACACACACACACACAAAACTTCTTCTTTAGTCCAGTTTTTCTGGTATGATCAGAGGAGCTCCCCTGCTGAAGGACCAACCTAGACTTGTTTATTTTTCCCATGCCCACTTTAAACATTTCCCCCAAAACTGAAAAGGCCTGTGTACCACCGTCCAGAAGGACAAAAAAAAAAAAAAAAGGTAGGAATATATCAACAAGTCTTAATTTACATGAGAACAAAAACAAACAAACCCCCGAAGAAAGAAGCTGCAAAGTAGTTTCCGAGGCTTTTTTTCGCACCCCAAACGCTTCTCATGTGGTTTCAGGCAGCCTTCCAGCCAAATCTAATATGGATTTATATACAAAGAAAGTACTTAGTTTAACATAATGAATATTTAATCATGCATGGACCCTGTGAAGCAATTTTGCAGAAATAATTGAAAGCAGACTTTGTCTCTAGGCTGGGGTGGAAAAAAAAAAAAAAAAAATCAACAGCTAAACTGTTGACCCAAAGGAGCCCAAAAAAAATCTCACGCCGGATTAAATGTCTACACTCCCAGCGCACACTCTGATAAATGAGGTTCAGAATCAGGGGGTGTTAAACCGGCTGGTTCTGTCACAGTGCACGTGACACATGCGCGTGCTGGACGGATAGTTTCAAACTACAATTTAAACAATTTAAACTGGAAAAAGACTCTGAACGCAGTATTAAAGACTCCGTAAAAATGATCACATACGTCCCGTTTGTCCTGATCGGGATTCAAGAACTCTAAAATTTTATACAAGTAAATACTTCTAACTAAAAAAAAATAATTAAAAAGGAGAAAGAGCCTACTGTGATTTACATCTTTCATAATAGTTTTCACAAAGAATGTAACACTTCAGTACGTCCAAGTACAAGAAAAAGCTCAACTTCTACAAACTGGCGGCAGTGGGGAGGATAAGCGGATTTGAGAGAAAGTGTTCACTTATGCAAAATAAAACAGGTTATCAGGTCTCTTTGGTGATTCCCCGGCACCTTTAATAAATCAGCTTAGGGTGCAGCCTAACGGCTTCATTCACCCTACAAATCTCTGCACTTCAATAACACGCGCCGGTGAGCACAGATTAATTTAATAACTCTTTAATATTCTCTCCCCCCGAAAAAAGAACAGGAGACCAACGAGACGGGAGCATATGGGGCGGGTGGAGAAAAGGGCTATCTGTGGAATAGGATATTGCTGCTGCAACAGATTGAATATTACGTAATGATGTCATTTATATTCCATTCCAAAGTGTTAGCTCCCCAAGACTGGGCTCTCTTAAAAAAAAAGAAGAAAAAAATCCAGGGATTTGTCTGTGATGGAGTGCATTAATGAGGGAGGAAGTTTGAGGGTACAGTCTTCTCTGAAAAAGCACAAAAGGTGAGCAGACTATCAGCAATTTCAATACACAATACGGTTAATATGAAGTGTATTATTAGCTGTGGTTCTTAAGTTAACGAGGTTTTAACACCTTAATGTGAAGTAATGAGTTTCTTTTCTGTTTACAGTTCATTCAGATTCCTTATTTTAATGTTTTCAGAAAGCACACAATCTGGTGATTTTTCTGCAGTGAGAAAGGAATGACTGAATAAACAGGGAAGAATTGGCATAAATATCCATCAGAATGTTTGATTTTTTGTATAATTATTGTCATAGTAGTTATCTCAGAACCAACAACTGAAACTTGACAGCAAAATGTGTTGTGATGCAGAAACCCGCTCTTAACTCATACATTCCACCATCCTGAAAGGTGAAAGTATGGAACCACTCTGTGTAAAATGATCAGTGATTACATTTATACAAATGGCTGTTCAGATATGGTTTGAGGGTAAAACCGCAACCTGCCTCTCCTCAACTAAATGTGCTCCACACCTGAAAGTATAGCCTCACTAACCCTACAAACGTTAATAAGCATCCCAGAAAACATGTTCTGCTGCAAATTTAAACTGAACATTATATTCAAATTTACGTGCACCGTTATGGTAGAATGAGAGCTAACTAAAAACTAAAGAACTAAGAACTGGAGAACTAAAAAATGTCTAAGTTTGGTTGCACATGTTTATATACCACTTGCTTTTTTGCTTTACATAAAATGTATTAAAAGGCATTTCTTATGTACTTTCTGAACAAAAGATGACCTATGTTCCAACAGAGAGAAGATATATATATATACAGTATCTGAAATGATCAACTGTCTCATCCCGAAGAGAAACATTGTAAAAATCCACTTTACTGAATAAAGGCCAATTTGTTTCAGCTATCAGTAAGTGCTGTGATCTACTTGGGACAAGGCGAATACAAATCAAATAGTCCCTTACACTGGAAACCAAAAGAACAACAAAAACAAATAAAATTGGATTTACAAAGTGTGAAAAGGCTTAATGAGTGAGAGTAGCTGCTGCTGGGCCTGAACTCATTTAACCAAAGTGAAGAAACCAACTTCTTTATATGAGCATATACACACACGTGGGCTTTTTGTACGTGTATGTGATGTAAGGATCTCCTCTGTGGAGAAATAGGGATAAAATTGGCCTTATTTCTGTCTTATCAACATTTGCAACCTTCACATTATATTTCTTTTTTGCATCACTAAAGTTCCGAAAGCATTTCCGCCTCTTTCGTTTGTAAGTCTGCCTTTATGAATTCTTCATCTAAACAGATTTTTTCCTTAATTTTTGATAGATTTCATAAAAGTTCTGGCAATTTTTCTTCTCCTCTCCTAACAGAAATTCTCTAATAATCCATCCATCCATTTTCTGTGCACTTATTCTCATTAGTCAGGAACTGGAGCCTAATTCTGCAATAATAAAAAATCCATATCATCATGACACGTGTGAAGCTGGGACTAGTGCTAAAAATAAATAACAAAAAACACAAAGTGGTGCGTGGGGCAGAGGGGAAACGTGAAGAGGGGAAAAACAGGGTTTACAGACAGTGTAATGAGACATCGCTCCATTTGGCACTGGCCTGCAGCAAAAGTCTCTCATCTGGTTCCTATTGCAGAGACAGGCCAGCTGAGGGGGGAGGAAGAGAAGGAAAGAATAAACAGACCACAGCGCCACCATGTGGCAGCTGCTGGTAACATCAGGCCAGCTCAGGGAGGATGCAAACTTACCGTATATTAAGATCAATTTATGTGGAGGAGTCAAATGGTCAAACGCTGAATTAGTGACCCTAAAACATTCATTTGCCTTTACTTTGTGATGCCGTCTTTATTTTATTTTTTATTTTTTTGTAGTTTTGTATTTTTTAATTTTTTAATCTTTAAATTTAAAAATATATATATTTGAAATCTTTTTAATTTTTTAATTTTCTAAAATTGGAAAAAAATTTCATTTAAAATTTTAAAATTTTAAAATTTCAAAATCTTACATTTTTTATTTTTTTTATTTTTTATTTTTACCGTCTTTGCCGTCTTTGTTTGAAAAGGGCCACGAAAAGGTAAGTGCCTGGACTGTGCTGCCCCCTGAGAAATCAGTCCACGGGCTGTTTGAATGCTTAAGAACACAGATTCACATCCAGGAGAGAAAATAAGGACCCTCTAACAGAATGTGTAAACATGCCATAACAAAATTAAATGACAAAATAGCAACTTGCAGTCCATATTCCTGGTATTTGAGCAGAAAGTATAACAAAAAAGTCAACTTTCCACCAAAACCAATATTACTGCCCTCGAGTGGAAACTTAAAAATAAATTAATATTCAATGAAGACAACAAGAAAAATATCTTAGATGGGATATTTGATGGAAAACAGACAGAATTTTAATAAATCACAAACCTATGGTTTTAGCTGACTTGTAGACCTTTCAAATCAATACATATCCAAATAATATTAGGATTAACGTTCTAATTTTCTCAAGACAAGGAACAATTTAATCTCTGTTCTCTTTTTTGCTTTCTGAAAAACGTGGGGGTTGGCTGACAGCGACTAAAGATTTGTTTGTGTATGAAGTGAGGGCTGTTTGTGCAGGAAGATTAAACCCTGAGGTCGATGTTGAACCTGCAAAAGCACTCGACAAAGAATGGCATTACAGTTGTTATTAATGTGTGTGTTTTAACTGGGTACACACACGCACGCATGAGCGTCTTTGTCAGTGTGTGTTAAGACGGGTGTGAGAAGCTTTTAGTAAGATCAACAGGCAGAGAGGGCAAACAGGCCCAGGGCTCTCACCTGTGGAGGATGTTACATAAAGACATAAAGGGACTTTCACAGGCGCCATAAAGCTTTGTTTCTCCTACTGTAACCACAACAATAGAAACACACACCAATTTAACATTTCTTATCACATTTCTACCTCCATCAGCTTCTTTTTATTTTATTTTAATAGTTATTTAGTTTGGATGCTTCAACGTATTTATCTTATTAGGTAGACTATGACAAACAGTGGAAATAATTATGAGTTTCCAGTGTTCCACTTACCTGTTTCAGTGCTGTTTTTCACACGACTGAAGCATTTAGGACAGTAAATAAGAAAAAAAACAATATATTTTCGTTATAAAATGATACAGCAATGACTGCACACAGGGTACTCTCTCTCTGTAAAAATGTAATGGCCAACAGATTGTAATGATGGATTTGAACCCTGTAATGCCAAATGTATATTTGATACAAACGGTTTCTGAAATGTTTTGCGTCTGACACCTTTTGCACAATTTAATGGTAAAAACTTTGCTCAAAATCCTATTGTACACAATCAGATACACCTGATAACAGGGGGCAGAAGACTACACAAAAATTAATCTTGACTTATCGCATAGTAAGAAATTATTAATAATAAAAATGTATTTCAGTTTTTTCTTTGTACATATTTTGTTAAAAGGCCAAATAAGGAATTCAAACCAAAAAAAAGAAATTTTCTGTTTAGTTTTATTCTTGGATCGGGCTTTAAAGGGTTAAAGGCAACTAAGGCATGATCAAGTTTTAAATGCTATTATTAAAAGAAAAACATAACCCTATAAGTACAATATTGAAACAAGAACACATAATTAAATGTATTTTCTTATACAACAAAGTACTCAAATTTCCTCCTGTTCAGCATCTAAATGAGATTCTGATGTTCATTGACAATACTTTTAACTTTTTTTAAATCAAAACAATACACCCTACACCTCAAACCCATCCCCTGTTGGATGCTATATTATATACATGTAGTTTACATGTATCTTTTAAATCATAAGCGTAATAAAAGCACTCTTTCCTTTCATTTAAGAAAAGAAAAGAGTAAGAAGGGCCACTGAGGAGAAACCTGAAAATCAGCATAGAAACAATTCACAAAAGCTTCAAACTACCATTGTTTACGCGGAGCAAAAAAAACGCACGAGGACGGCTGTACAAACACTCTCCGCCGACTCCAGGAGAGACGCAGGAAGTGGGCGGAAAAATAAAGGCTCTGATGTGGAAGACAGCTGTCATATCTACAGACAATGGCGGCAGAAGGTGTAATTAGGAAAGCCCAGGGGTTAAATCAACACGCTGAGCTGTGACACAATTCTGATGCTCGTCGATACACTTGCACACACAATGGAAACAATATCTAAACAAACCAGCAACAACTATAGATGGTCATAAACTTACCGCTCAAAACCAAAGAAAAAGGAATTTCCCTTCACAAAAGGATTAGCTGTACTTTAACCCCAGCATTGTTAACTTGAAAGAAAGGTAAAAAATATTTTAGAGGAATCAGATGAAAAAGACAAAAAACAGACAATGAAAAGCTTTGTACCAGACATATAAATACCAAAAGAAGTTTACTATACTAATAAACAGAAGTCAATGGTTTAATCTAATGTTGCACTGGTTACAAGGCAAACTGCAGAAATAAGTCAAATATGTTACAAATATCATCAAATAACTTTCTAGCTCATACATCCAGGGTCTTCAGGACTAGATCATCCCCATTATATTATATCAAAATGCAGGAATGTATTATTTTCAGGTGCTATCAGAATCCATGCAAAATAAGAATTCCCTAAACTAAAATATTGCCATTGAATCCAATAAGAAAATGTTAATTGCTGAGATTTTGCTGTATATTGGACAGAAAAATTCAGAAAAATTCAAAGAATCTTTATTAGAACCAGTGTGAAAAATAGCTAATCTGGCAGATTAAGAGAATATTAGCTATCTTTTAATGATGATAATCAATCAGAAACATCCACAAATGGATCCATAACGAAAGCATTGTTGGTTTGCAGAAATGTTGCACAAAAAAAACAATTAATAAAATTTACAAAAACAGTAAACCCTTCTTTTATTGGTCTTTTATGTTTAGCTACACGTTTGAATGAATGTAAACCTCATCTCATTTGGATTTTGCAAAATTTCAGCATTTCCTTATACTATAAAACACTATTAATCTTATTATTTACTTGTAAATTCCTCAGATTGGTTAGTGTATGAACATATCTCCACATATGAGGCCACAGCTGCTAATATTACTCACACTGAACAAAGTTTGTTCTGAAGTTTACATTTCAGTGTTTATTTAGCCTGTCAAGCCTCCACCTTCAATGAGCAGCATGCTCGTTTTCCCACTTTCTGTTATTTGTGCATGATGCCTGTGTACACACACCATCAACGGGTGACTGATTTTAACTGGTGTGAAAATCAATCATACTTGTGCCAAAATAGAAGCAAAAAAACATGAATCAATAACTCCTACAGGGAAACCCCTTAAAACATGGAATAATGGTGGCAATAATTCACTTTCTCTAAGCAACAAATGCACAAAAACACAACCCCTGTCTCACAATACACCAAAGCTAACACACAGAGAACCCACAATGGATGAGAGGGTCTGTGTTTGCGTAGCTATTAGCAAGTGTTCTACTTAAAAACGTTTAAAACCGCCTGGTGCCATGAGGTATTTAGTATTATTGTACTTTTCTTACCATTTGCAACTTGACAAGAGCAACTGGCCAGCCGACGCCCAGTTTGGATGAGAATTAATTTAAATTAGTTATCTTAAAATGTTCATTGGACTACGAAATATGAAAGTGGTACATTCAAAAAGCTTCACTCCAAGGAATCACTGGCTCATTTTTAACACAATTCAGATTTGCTTTATTGGACAGGACACAAAAACAGTGTAAAAACAGGAATATGTTGGAATCTTTAGTTGATATGGGGCTGAGTGACTGTAAATTATCATACATTATTGCTTCATTTGTAGTAAAATAAGCATTAAAAACAACCAAAAGTAACAAAATACTGTCGGTTTTAACCTCCTGAGACCCGAGCTTTTATTTGGCATGCATTTTAGCTTTTTTTTTAAAGATATATGAGATACATTTTTAATTAAATGTTTTTACAATTTTGTTCTGACAGTCCCATTGACTTATTTACATTTTTTCTATTACACAATAAGAACATGATTGGATGGAAATGTATAAAACCATTTTACTTTAGATTTCAAACAGTGTCTGATAGCATCTGCTATGAGGTCAAAGCTGAAAGAAAAAAAGAAGTATCATGGTTAAGAGAGACAAAAATGCAACGTCCACTTATGAGGACACAGGGTCTCAGGAGGTTAAAGATAAGTTTGTATCTGTGTTCACACTATACTGGCAGCATGTTCTGTCTGTAAAAGCTTTCTTCCTCATTTCTTCCTGCAAATAAACATCTCTACAGTATGTAACTCCGTATAGCTGGAATATGTCACATTTTCTATAAAAAGTGTCTATTTAGCACCTAAATGTTCAGATGTAATGTGCAGCTCTTACCTTTCTGTTTGAATAGAGACGATTTAAGAGCGGCACATAGTGAGTGTGATTTCATGTTCGCTGGCCTGATAATGGGAAAAATATTTCATGTGCATTTGCCCATATTATATTTACCAGTTTCAGCATCTGAATTGGCCTTCCACAGTCTATTTCCAAAGTGGATGTTTTCCATAACCGCACGTACTGATCAGCTTCATTTGCTGTGAAATGAAACTGCAGCAGCTGTTTTTATCTTCTACAGACATTAATGAAAGCTTTTCATCCAGACAGAAAAGAGTTCACTGAATGGTTGACCTCATTGCTGAGACAGCAGGAAAATATCAGCGAATGAGCCGGCAGCATTAAGAGTCCATCTTTGCCCCGCCGGGTCAGTTTAGGAGGGAAAGTCTAAGTTAAGTCTATGAAACGTTCAACCTGGATGATGTGTTAAATCAGAGGTTATGATTTGAGACTATCAGGGATGTGTTCAGGCATTTAGCTCTATCTACTGTTCAAAGTATGAACTACAGGAAAGAAGCTCCCGGGTAGTTAGAGACCCCTCAGTTAATGACTGAACATCAAAGTTTCATGCAGTTTATTAGAAATGAGCATAAAGTCTCTTTGGTTGTAAAGAAAACTGAGTTGAGCCTGAAAGTGGGCTTTGACAACATGGATTTGGCCTTTACTTGATCACAGCGACCCAAAACTATGAGGATTAATCCAGTTTATTATTTCCAGCACAATAATAATATGTATATCTACTTTAATTCACTCACAATTCAACCTATTCCTGTCCAACTTATTCAATAAGAGCACCAAACAAAGCAAACTTTAGGCCTACTCCCTTAAAAAGGGAGAATCCCACTTTCTGGATATTAAAAGAACAAAAATGTAACATTATGTTTGGATTAATTTAATGCCAAAATGTGTAGCATGCTACATATAATTGGAGTTGTTTCAGTGAAGTACAACAAAAAAAAGGAGAAAAAAAAAGAGCTTATTTACACAGAGGCTGATATGAGCAGTTCAATATTTACAATTCAACACGTAATTCCACCCAGTTTTTTGTAATCAGCACTTTACTCACTCAGTGGGAAATTCAAAGAGCGATGAAAGGAGAAAAAAAGGGTTCAGCAAAGCAAATACTTTGGATGTTGATACAAAGCTGTAAAAAGGTATTTTGCTTAGAAGTTTGCTTAAAATATAAAAACATTTGGGATGTCCAGGTCTTTAAAAAGATATTCCAGCATCAAAAACAGAAAAAAACACACAATTCTAGCAGTCAACTTGTCTACTTCATTAAGCTATGATTAAATAGGAATTGCACCAGAAGAATGTGTGACATAAAGTAATATAAGGGCAAAATGTTCCAATGGTAGAACAGGTTTCCCCTTTTTCAGAGTTAAAGCCCATTGTTTTGTGTTTTACTCAAGAAAAAGAGAAAAAGTCCATCATCTGTGCAGCAGCTCAAGGCTTTCTGCGCCTGGAAAGGAAACAAAGAAATCCAAACATTAAAGAAGCTAATTTTAAGTCAATAACTGTGCACCTATATCCGCTTTACTTACTTTTGATACACGTAGCTTTTGCCTGCCACTGGAGCCTAAAGGGTGGAAACAGATAAGAAACAAAGTGTGAACAGCCATCAATTTCTTATTCAATCAAAAAAAAAAAAAAACAAGCACATTCTACAGATTAGAATAAGTGGAAGCTTAGTGTATTTCATTTTTAATTTTATTGTTAATCTTTTTAAATGAATTTTTTTTTTTTTTTTTATTTAAATTGAATTTTGTTTTTGAAAGAAAAGAAGCTTACGATATTTTCCGCGTCCTCTTTTCGGGTCGCTCCTTCTGCAGATCTCGATCGCCTCTTCCGACTTAAACAAAACAGACAAAAAGTTGTTATTAGCTCCAACTCTAAAGCAAACGGAAACAGAAATTCATGTGAAATGAAACCTTTCTGAAACATAAAATACATCCTTTTAATTCTCAATAAGAACTAATCAATACAAAGTTAGTCTTACATTTGTTTTTAATTAAAAAACGCTTCTCCACTCATCTACATCTAGATGTAGAAACTAAGATCGTATAAAATGGGGATCTGGAGGTGTTCAGCTGGAGACTGATTCTCCATATAATGCTATAGATGTACAGCAGGGGATAAGATGCTGCTGAATTGAGGCTGGAAATACTATAAATATTCCAACCTCAAGCTGAGTAGCTGGGTTTCCATTCACTGGAGTCACATGTGTCTCTAATAATCATATGTTTATGTTCATTATGTTTAATCATAAACAGATAGGAAATTCTTCCTTATGAGGAGAAGTCAGATAATTTCAGATGTCATTTTACACTAAAAGAGGACACATTTATAAATAAAGATGATTTTTGCAAATAAAATACTTAAAATACTACAAAATGTCACTTTAAGGAGCATGTAATTCCTGCTAGAACAAGAGAGAGAATTAGGCGTCATGTGACCACTAAACTCTTAACATTTCCTTGTGATGCTTATATTGTATATTATATGTTCTTTCTTATGCATTTGCCTGCCTAGGGACTACGGATGAAAACTAGCTTTGTAGCTATAATCCGGCATATTTACATTTGTTTTTGACTGATGTTCATTAATGTGCTTTGGCCCTATTCAAATAAATAAATAAATAAAATAATAAAGTCAGGCTTTATTAAAACAACATTATTAGAATTTTAGGTTCAGAAAATGAAAAAAACTAAAACAATAATACCTGGTAAAACTATCAATATGTCTGCTGAAACCTTAACACTTGCATTCTTTTACAGACGATTTCGTGGTGTATTTTTCCTGGGTTAATGCGGTACCTTGGTGCTGTTGGACACTCCTGCTTTAGTGTTTCGATGTCAGTAAACTGCACAGCCTGCCCTCCACCTCTGGTCTTAAAAACATTGCCCTGTAGAAGGAAAACTCAATCAGTTTCTCACTCAGAAACAGAGAGAGGCGTGTCCCCGGGCTAAATTAAACCGGAATTATGACAAATTTAAGAATTCATGCTCGAATAAAAAAAAAATAATCGGACATCTCAGATTAGACAGTTGTAGACAGTGTAGTTTTTTTTTTTTTTTTTTTACCTTAATCAGTTTGGTTTCGATCTCCCCGTCAGAGGCAAGCTCTTGATGCCGAAGCACATACTTGTGGCATTTCGACAGAGCTTTCTCGTTCGGGGTCGACACCTTGATCGCATTGGGAACGATTGGCTGCATTACAGTGTCTAGGTCCAAATTAGAGGGCGGTTTGTGGTCTACCCATTTGTCCCCGCCCGCGGAGCGCGAGCGCCTGTGCGTGGGCCGAACCGGAGGAGCCGTCTGGTGATCCCAAAGTGAGAAACACAAACCAGGAAGTCATTTAATCCAGACACCGTGTTCGATTCGTCGTGGTTAGTAGGCAGAGGCGGATCGCTGGTGTTAGTTTGTAGTGAAAATAAGCATCACTGGAAGCCAAAGGGATGAGGAAATTTCCAACTGGATGCACAGTTTATAGTCCTACTGATATAGAAATCCACAATGGAGGTGTAGTATTCCCATGTGGGTCCCAAAGACCAAATGAATGAATGAATGAATGAAATCAGGGCCTTCCAGTAATACTTATTTTCATGTGCTGATGACCTAGGGAGAGCATGCAAAAGGAGCAAAAACAGAGCAAAGGGGGGTGAAAAAGACGGTCCTTCAGCAAAAGCGGACAACTTAAAACCTTTGTCGTATTTTCAACTGATTTATAACCTGAAACCTCTAATCGTTATCAGTATGCAGATGCACACGGATCACATCAGAGATCCTTTAAAGGATTGATCTGCTGTTTTCTTTGGATCACTCTGCTGGTCGGAATACAAACCAGATGGTTGATCTGCTTAGCTTGAAACTCGGCAAATTGGTTTAGTTTGACGTGGTGCTTAAATAGCAGGATGAATAGAGTTAACAGGAGTAGTGTGGAGGTCAACGAGCAGGATTAAAGGGTCACGCAACAGTGATTAAAACAAATGTGAAAAAAAAAAAAACACCAGTCCTCGACTAGGGCCGTAATCAAACGTTAAAGTTTTGAAAAAGGCCAAACTGCTCCTATTAAACTATCACCAAAACAGACACCTGGGATTTAGCTGAATTTATCTTAGAGAAAGACTAGAAAAAAGATAAAGGATGAGAATATTGACACGCTGGAGTTTTCCAGCAGCGAAAAAACAAAAATTTAAACAAATAAACAAAAAAATATTCTAATTTAGCCCATCTGTGATCTTAACAAAACCCTCTCAAGTCTTCATAACAGCTCAGAATGTAAAAATATCTATAATTCAATACAGCTGTAGTGAGTGGACAGTTGTTTGAAGAAGTAGCCGATGGGATTTCTTACACTTTGACAGCAGTTTCTATCTATTCTATAGCATGGGAGTGAAGTTTCCTATCCTAGTTTCCATTGTATTATAAATCGGCTTTAAATAAATATCTGATTTAGTGTTTTTACTGCTTGCCGCTTTGTTTGGCTACAAGTTTTTCTTTTACTCATGTAAAAAGTACGTATTTTTGTCATTAAATAAAAAGAGATACTAAAGGCTTAAAGTGTAGTATTCAGGCATAAAAAAATAAGGACAAATAGAGAGAAATCAGAGGGGAATAAAAGCATAACAGAGCACTAAGCTACGATACTGATTCTACTGGATGCATTCCTACTGACAGCATTATGGGTGCAGTTCCTCATCACAAACAGACGCAAACTACAGTTTCAGAGAGAAGAACTAAGTACATCTAAGTGCTAACACACACTAACCCTTGTGCCTGCCTCAAGGTCTAGCCGATAGACTAGAGTGGCAGCGGGGGCCTCAGCGTCTGGAGCCCAGCGCTGGCCTCTCCTGCGCCCCACGCTGCTGTGGCCCGGGGCAGGGGTCCGAGTCCTGACCTGGGGGGTCCCTGGGTGGCTAACTGAGTCTACTGGGAACTTGTGCTCCCAATCAGAGATGCAGGAGGCTACTGAGGGATAGGAGGATGAAGAGGAAGAGGAGCAGGAGGGGGGGGAAGAAGGGCAAGGGTCCTGAACTGCTCTGATAGTGAACGGGTTAAGGTGGGAGGGAGTGTGGCTCATATCCTGCAAAGTGATGAGGGGAACGGGGCCAGGAAAGTGAATGTTAGTGGCCACAGGTCAACATAAAGACACAAGATTAATATTCATTAGAGACCAGATGATTTTCCCAAATATTAGAATCCCATCAATTAACTCATTGGCTGCCAAAGACGTCTATAGACATCTTTTATGTTTTTTAACGCGAGTGGCTTGGGGGACGATCGGCTAAAGTTTTTCCGTAAATATTGGCTTCAAGACAGAGTATGTAGTAACAAATTGACCCTCTAGGGGGCAGTGCCACTTTTGATGGGAGATGAGCATAGACTGTAGGCAAATAAGAAAAAGGTAACGGTTCGATATGAGAGAACATGTCGCCGGTGAGACGCAAGTCGAGGAAGAACGGAATAAGGTAGAAACACTATTTTTTTATCTGATTAAAGAAGAGAGTCTACTCTTTCTTTTGGTGTGTTCGGTGTTTACACAGTCATAGCACAAACTATTCTGTGGCTCTTGAAAAATCTGTCAAAATGCTCAAAAAACTCTGGCAGCATGGGACTCTGTTCTGAAAATGGCTGGCAGTCAATGAGTTAATATTCATTAGAGACCAGATGATTTTCCCAAATATTAGAATGCCATCAATTAACGGCATGCATATTTTCAGAAGCACACAGAGTGGTCTTTGATGGGAGAGGTGATGCCCGTGGAGGAATAGCTTACAGGAAGTGGCGATGGCGAGGCGGAGCGCTTCTGGGCCATGTTGCGATCCTTTTCTCTGGACGGGCGCTCGGGCTTCTGCGGCCGGTCGGAGGGAACCCCGCCGCTGCTCTCCGTCACTATGGCTTTGAGCTGCTTCAGCTTCTCATCCTTCACCCACAGCTTGTTCTGCAGCTCCAGCTGCTTGGCGTTAACGCGTCTCTCCTACAAAGAAAACAGACACCGATTAACCCTGTAATGGCCAAATGTATCATATTTGATACGTACGGTTTCTGAAATGTTTTGCGTCTGACACCTTTTGCATAATTTAATGGTAAAAACTTTGCTCAAAATCCTATTTTACACAATCAGATACACCTGATAACAGGGGGCAGAAGACTTAACAAAAAATAATCCTGACTTATCGCATAGTAATAAATTATTAATATTAAAATATATTTTTCTTTTTTTCTTTTTACATATTTCGTTAAAATGCCAAATAAGGAATTCAAACCAAAAAAAAGTAATTTTCTGTTTTGTTTCACTCTTGGATCTGGCTTTAAAGTGTAAAAAAAACAAATGTTTTTTTTAACCCCGAAAAGTCTTTGATAGCAGACATTATGCAAAAGAACAAAAATAACTTTTAATCATAAGGGTGCCATCAGATGGGATGACTGCAACAACTCTCATTCTAAATCTCTTTTTGACTAGAATTTATCCCCACATGCTCCATGTTTTTGATTAAAATATGTCTTCCTACTTAAACAGACTATTTAGATTTGAGATATTTGTCATAATAAATTGGTTAAAATCAATCTTTTGCTTTTAAATACACAAGAAGAAAGATTATATATCAAACTATTGATTTTGTCTTTCATCCATTTGCTAAACAGTCTACTATGCATCGCCAAATTCCATTTTTTAATACATTTTTTTAATCCTTCATGAACATTTTCACTGCTGTACACGTCACCTATCTGAATAACCTGCACTTATTATTTCTGAACCTTTTCAATGCGAACCTGCTTGCAATCATGAGAATTCTGATTTACCCGTTTTACCGACTGATATGCTTCATAACAAGTGAATTGCCATTTTTTGGTGATGAGAGGAAAAAAACAAACAAAGTACTAAACAGCCACTCACACATTCCTTCTCCCATTTGAGTTTGGTGTCGGTCACCATGCCCTGCATGCGCTGCTCCATGCGCCTCCTGTCGGAGAGCTCTTTGTGCAGCCGCTGCTCCCGGGTCTCCAGCTCCTGCTGCAGGGAGCGTTTGTCCTGCTCGTACATGTCTGTGGTTTTCTGCAGGATGTCGATCTGAGGAGGACCACCACAGAATGGGAGATGAGGTAAATAATCCAACAATCCAAACTAACCTTCATTTCTAAACGTGTATCCACGAGATGAAGACATTTTATAATACCTTGTATTCCAGCGTCTTGGATTTTTTCTCCAAACGTTCAATCTCTGTTTTCTGGCTGACGATGACTTTTTCTTTCTCACTCAGTTTGCTTTGTTGGTCATGGACGAAGGTGTCTTTAGCGCTGAGCTGACTGTCGAACCTCTGAAGCATGGTCTGCAGATGATTGGCTGTAAAGGAACACAGTGTAAACAAGCTTAAAAGCTCATACCATTAAACACATAAAATCACCACAATGATTCAGGAGCTACAAAAAAAAAAAAAACAAGAAAAAAATGCATCAGTAAATTGTTTTGGACGTAAAATAATTCCTGTACCAGTTTGATTGAACTGCTCGGTCATCATCTGGCGGATACGGTGGCGCCTTTCCAGGACTTCGATCAGGCGGGGCAGCGTCTGGTCATCTGCCGGGTCCAGCAGCTCACAGTGAGGCAAGGGCGGGAGGCTCTCAATCAGCTGCTCCAGCAGAGCTGGGTCATCTGACGCACAAATGAGAAACGACACGGTAAGGTTTGTGAAAGGTTTTGCTTTTCTTAGTAGGGTCATAAGAGGGGCTAGAACTGGTAAAAAAAAACAGGCCTGAGTCCAGCTGTGCATCAGTCTAAAAGCTTTTTTTTTTTTGTCTCACTGTCCCATCCAGATGCAAATAAGAGGAGGAGTTGACTCTCTCTAAACACAGACTTTCTGGTTTGATGAGGCTTGTTCCTCATAAACAGGATTAAGGCAGCATGTGTGTTAGTTGGTCTTATTCTGCTAACATCTGCGTGAAAGTCAACTGCATAAGACATCACGGGGCTATTAAATATTCTTTTAGCTAACTTCAAAGTAAAACTTTTTAGTTGAACTTAAATATACACACACAAAAAAAACTCTTAAAAGGTAAACAGAGAGTCAATAAAAAAAAAAAATTTTTTTTTTTTCTCTGTTTTGTTTTGTTTCTATATGTTCCTTTCTGTTGTATTAGGTTGTAATATACCCTTTTACCTTTATCGGACTACTGTATCTGTTTCTCTTTAAAATAATAAAAAAAGTTGTTCACAAAAAAAAAAAGAAGGTAAACAGAGAGCATGAAAAGAGCAAAGAAATACAGACTTAAAGGATATCTACCGGCATTACTTGGACCTCCTCTTTCCTCCAGGCGGCGTGACAGCTCATCTCTGAACGCCTGGTTTCTGTGCCGGCGCCCTGCTGGAAGGCTATAGATCGGCCTGTCAACGGGCCGAGCCACCTCCACCTCCTGGGTCATCTCTGCAAAGCGCATCACCAGCTGCAGGGCGCACGCGGGAAAAAAGTATCTTGATCACATGTCAATCGACAATTCTGCAATTATGAAACTCACCTATGACCATGGCTGTGTTGGAAAAGCATAAATGGATATTTAGGAGGCAGATTGTATATCTGGGACATAGAACGAGGCAACCAAACCAAAATTGTGCAGGAATACAATGAATAATGCAATTTGACTGAAAACAATCCAGTGTTAACAGAGTTATGGTTTTGTAAAGGATGATAAAAACAATGACATGAACCCACCATTGTTTCTTCATAATCGTCAGCTTTGGGATTGACACACACGATCATCCTAACTTTTCCCTCTCCGTCAAAGTAGTTTTTGAAGAGATGTGTAACTTTTGAGTCCCGGTACGGCACCATCTGTGAGACAATAAAGGCTCTGTGAGAGGGCACTGCTGGAATAAAGGCAGCTAAAGCCACAAAAGGTCACGTTAAAACAAAGAACAGCAGCTTTTTTACTTCCCGATGGCCCGATTATAAAAAAGCCAACCTTATTAGTTCCACACATCTGGTTCTCACGCAGGACTTCCATACAGGTGCGCAGAGTCATCAGAGACTGGTTAATATTACCTGAAAATGAGCCATTTAATGGAGACATTTAGTGGCTGAAATGTATTAAAATGTTTTGTTTCTGATGATTTCATTCAGATTCACTAAATCCTTCTAATCTATTTTGTCATTGTTGGAAACAAGTCCATAGAGAGGAATAAGCAGACCTGCTTCACGGAGCCGGCTTCCCTCCGCTCTGGTTCTGCTGGTGCGTTCACTGCCAGCCAGGTCCACCAGACACAGCTGGCTCACATTCACCTGGTTTTTGTCCTATTAAAGTAGATAACGGACAGCATTTATACAGCAGCTTTCTTAACTTATTCAACCTTTACCTTAGGCTTTTATCACCAAAGACATATGCACATCTTTTCAGTCTCGTATGTTTATCCAAATCTTTTTCACAGCTTCAAAGATTAAAAAAAAAAAAGATTTGACATCTTTAGAAGCTAAATTCTGAGCAGCAGATCACCTGCAGAATGTGGTCCCCGTCCGCGTCGAGTGGTGCCTGGGCCAGCTTCACTGTGAACACGCTGTGGGAGCGACTGGATTCACGGTTCAGCTGGGTGTTTGCTATCCTCCTTTTCTTTTGTCCTACACAAACATGAACAATGCAATGTGGGATATGAACAACATATTACATCAAAGCCCACCAAGATCCCAACAGTCCTGCTGGTTTAAGAAGTAAAGTCCTGATTCATTTATTATGGCCACTGGAAACTAAGCATTGATTGAATGCTTTAAAATAAATTAATAAAAAATAATAAAAAAAAATTAAAAAACCTAAATTGAACAATTCTTGGTTTCTATCATTAAAATAAAAAAAAATAAAAAAATCAGTTGATCAAAGGAAGTGAGAAAAGACACCCAAACAACACAGACTAAACCAAAACATCCCACCATATAACGATGGAGAGATAAATCACACTGCCTACCTTTCCAGAAGATTTCAAAAGCTTCTTCTGTAGATTTGACTTCAACTTCAGTGCAGCCAGCCACATACATGTTATGATTCTGGTCTTCACGAAGAATCTTGGATTGAGGCGGTCTGAAACGTGTGAAGACCAACGCTCAGCATCCAAACACCACAGCACAAGGGGCGTTTGCTTTGGTTAGACAAGCAGCTAAAGGTAAACACTTGACATTGGTGTTAGAACACATTCAGGGGAATACATGCAAACTGGGGTTTGCACAGAAGCACAAGCCATTCAGGAGCCTCTTTGGTCTGAACATTAACAACAATTGGGAGTCCAGCTTTAAAGCAAACAGCCACAAAGGAAGAGAGCCACATATCTGCTACTCTCGGGGGTATGGATTATGGGATGAACACGGACTGATGACCTGTAGGACGTATCTAAAAGCCAAAATACTGCCATGAATCAACAGAGCAGAGAGACTAACGCCGTTTAACTGTTCACATACACGAACTCTTTGCTCCGAACTTGTGTGCCTCCATCAAGCCACCTACCAAAAATGTGATTTCTGGTTTTAATAACATACAAAGCAACAAAGCAATTCATCTATTCACTGTAAAAACATTTAAAATGCTTGGATAGACAGCTTTTTACAAACATTCTAATTATTGTTCTGTTGTAAAGAGGCTGTAGACACAGCACAAAGAGCTCCAGTAAAATTTAAAATAAATTACTTTTACGCACAGAGATTTCTTCAACAGGACTGTTAAAGATATATATAGATAAATAACTAAAAAAACAAATGAATAAATAAAATAAATAAAAGCTTTGTTTTCCATTCCAGAGTCTTACTTTGGTCTGATTGGGTCAAAGGGAGCATCTTCCAGGAGGTCATAGATATAGTTGTTGTAGATCTCGATGTAGGACACAAACACGCTGTAAGAACAGTCTTCATCGATGCTCTCAGATTTGCACGCCTCCGCCGGGCTGATCATGTCTGCAAACTCTGGGTCAGCCTTCTGCCTAAAAACAAAAGCAAAGCAGGTCCATGAGCACATGTGACCATAAATCCATTCTGAATTACACCGAACAGGGAAACCAAACTACTGACAACTACCTGGAAGACGGCGTTTTGGGCACCGACTGCTGACTGTCTCGCTTCTGCCTCTCGAGGAGAGCGTCGACCTGGCCCTGGATTTCTATTCCATTTTTGTCATCGGGTTTCAACACCTGAGGGAGATTCAAAACATTTCAAACAGAAGTCTTATACCCTTCATTCCTTTAAAAAAATAAAATAAAAAAAGAGTTCATGAAAGTCTTACAAATCTTTTGGCCTGAAAAGGGCCGATGCTGTTGAAAAGCATGTCCAGAGAACGTGGGAGGAGGCCACCTTCTCCCGGTGAGCCTGTCATGGTGAAGGTTTTACCACTTCCAGTAACGCCATATGTAAAGAGCAGACCTGTGAATGCAATCAGAGCACCACATTATAAAGGTTAAAGATATATAATCTCTCCAGGGCACAACTGGAGCGCTCTTTTTGAATAGGTTGCAGCTAATTAAATAAATTATTTTCCCCACATCAGCTGCTTTCACTTCATTCTTCTCACCTATAACTTTTAGCTCATGAGCCAAACCATGTAAGAGATACTGGTTTCATGATCTCAAAGAACAAAAACAACATTAAAATGACAACTTTAAAATCTTTGACACTGTCCTTTAGATATCAATCAATTAGCAGAGCCTAGATCAAACAAATGTTCTGAGCAGCTCAAAAACATTTAATCCTCTTACCGTTTTTACAGTGAATGAGGTCTTCCACCAGAGGCTTGGCCACATCCTCAAATAGCTCCATTTGCGTGGTGTTAATACCAAACACTTTTTTAAAGGAGTACTGTGTCTAAAAGATCAACAAATATGAGAACATGCGCAGAGTTAGTTTGTGGAAAAATATGCAATGTAGACTATCAAACTTACTTGGGGGCGGCACACTTACCTCCTTGTATTCCCCATTACGGTTGGCTTTCAGGCCATCAGGAGCATGCAGCTGAATCGTGGAGCTGCTGATCATCTCAATACAGCACTCCTCATCTTCAGTACCAAGTGGACGGATACGGCAGTAAACCTGGAGGAGTTGTAGTTTGAGATCAGTTCCAAGTGACTTAAAAAGACTTCACCATAAGGAAGGGCTGCTTGATTTATTTTTTAAATTCGCACAGTTTTCATCTAAAACAAGCTAACAAAAAACAGCACTTCATTAAGTTGTGAACTCTTTTCACCATATAGGCCATATATGGCAATTATGTAAACAACAAAACAACAATTTCCAAAAATGTAGCTTTGTAAATAAGCTACATTTTAGTCAATTTTCTTTTGAACTGCTATGTAAGGGATCATAACATCTACTGGTGACTTTTTTGTTACACATGTAACCTAATGGCTGGAGCTTTCATTTGAACATCTCAAACATTTATACAACATTAGAGACTTATCACATTATGCACCTAAAATTGAACTTTTTTTTTTTCCTGTGAATGAATGGCCCTGTTGTTTCTGTCTGATGACTAACGAGTAAATCATGCCTACTTACTCCCACTGGATCCTTCTCTATGCTGGATGCCTTTTTCGGCCCAGGCTTCCGTGGAGTCTTCCCTTTGCTGCAACATAGAAAAATATTAATGTATACATAACTTAGCAAATCGTACGTTTATACGAACAGCAAATATGTTTTTGAGACGGGTAACTTTCAGTTCATCAGAAAGGATTATTAAGGTTTTCAAAACCCAAATAAAGATTATATCAACGTTGACATATCTACAATGCTATAGGCTTGTGGTGGACACTTCATTGTAGTATATTCTTTAACCCGTATCGGAGTTAATCTCGTATATTTTCAGTTAAGCTAACTTGATAGCTAACTAGGTTTTGTTAGTTTGCTACATAGCAATAAGCTAGCCCGTCATAGCTAACCTGTCACAATACTCTGACAATTATAACTCACTACGAAACCCTATAATTCGTATAACATTAGAGTAATTCTAACATTGCCTGTGAGTTTTATACATGTTAGCTAAAAGAAAAAGACAATACTGACCCTGCCCTCTGCATTGTTTTTGTTTAATCGCTCCTCTCAGCCACCCGTAGAAGCGCCGCTTCTTCTGGATTTGAAAATTCCCTCTAGTGACACGTCATTCAGATAGTCAAATATATCAACCAATCATAACGCAGAGTACCCGGAAGCGGAAGTCCCGCCTTCGCTTCCGTTAATGTCTCCTGCCAAATTGATAGCACAGATTTGTAGGGTTTTTTTGTTACGAACTTTGATTGTTTTAATCAAGGGGAAATTTTAATCCTTCCCATTGTAATCAGCTGTGAAACATCTTTTTGCTAAACATGTTTTATAAAGTAAAATTACTTCGACAGTTATGGGATCTACATTTAGAGGCCAACTTTATTTCTAGATATTTAGCACTTGTATTTTGTTTGTGTATTTTCATGATTATTTTTCCTTGAAATCCGCTACATGTTTTCTTAATGAATGAGAACATTTTATAGTGCGTTTATCTTCATTATAATTTAATCTTTAAAAAAAAAAAATATATATATATTTAATACTGCAATACTTGCCTGTCTTCAAATGTTCTACAAACATACTGTCATTTAATGAGTTTAAATGTTCATCCTAATGTTAAATAAAAGGTTTAATCTAAACAAAACATCATAGAAAATTAATGCTTAACACTTAAACTGCATAAAAGGTGAACAGAATGAACAAAGCACAGCTTTGGTTTAAAGTTTATTTGAAAAATCTTTAATAAATAATTGTATACTAAAATACCTTTCATGTCAAGCATTATTCAGTTCTAGACACATTACTCATATAACGGAAATAAATTAATCTTAAACAACAAACCCAGATTAGAATACGCAATCAGTAACAGATCTTTTAAGTTATGAGGTATTTACTCTGCTGGTTATTTGGTGTCTGTCACAACCGAATAGTGCAATTCAAAAAGGGCCGAGTGCAGCTACAGTTATGAATATGAGACGGCACAGTGCCTCAATTCATTCCTAAAGTTAAAAACTAAAGGGGAAATATGTACATGGAAACCTTTTTGTTCTGGACAGTCTCTTCACACACCACATCAGTGGAAATCAGAAAACTCAGCATAGAAATATCTTAATAAATATAAAAGCACCAGCCTGCCCCTTGTCTAGCTTTCCTTTGAAACTCTTAAATTCATAACGCATTGAGTCAAATAATTCTTTGTTACTTTTCTAAAGAGAGGAACGTCTTTGTGCAGCTTGTACATTTCTTTCCTGCGGTTTTTCAACACATTAAACAGCTGCCATCAGAAGGATTTCTGAACTATGACCTTAATTTGTGTGAACACAGTAGTTTTGCATTGTCACAATGCGCTCCTTTAATTCATCTGTTACTCGTGGAGCCGATTTTCAGTGGCAGGAGCAGAGTGTGGCCGAGGCTTTCTTTGTGTCTGTGGCTTGTTTCCTCTCTTGGCACGCCGGGGCAGAGATGAGAGGAATGCTGAAGAGTGCGATGATGATCAAATTCACCACCACGCAGAGCAGAGCCGGACCCAGCGAGTTGGCAAAAGAGATGGGAATGGAGTTTGAAGCCAGCCAGGGCCGACGCGTCGCCATGTCTTGCTCCAGGGCCTTCATCTGGAAGTGCGTGCCCAGGATGGCGCACACGTGGAAGAGCTGATGGCTGTGACCTGCAGAGGGAGCAGTCCGGCCACAAACGTCAGCACAAACAGGACAAATGAACCATCGCCTCTACCGCAGAGCAAATATTCACATTGGCGCAAATCCAGAAGTGGTTAGGCATTAGCATACCTTCACAATGTGCAACAAAAAAAAGATAGAATACATTTTAATGAGTCAGCCAGTGTTTCAAACATGGTGAAAATCTATTTGTGGTGTAAGATCTAAAACTTTGCTTTGGACTCGAGCTGCAAAACAACTATGACACCAAATGTGATTTTTGCAGTAGATGCTCCTTAATGCATGACAGAGAATTTAAATCGTAGAATCTAATCTACTACTGCTCATGCAAGATACAGTATCACTGCCAATACATATACAAACATGTCAGCACGTGGAATATCTTATTTTTTATTTTGATGATCTTATCTTGCTTAGCTTTCAAACTGCATATACGGAGACACCTTTTTGTTCTTTAGTAAATTTTTGGTTAGAAATAAGCATGTCGTTTAAGGAAATATTTTCTGTGATAAAAGGCTACATGTATGATTTAATCTATTTTTACCTTCTTTTTTTTAACCAACATCATAGCAAACTTTGACAACATAATCTATTTAATTCCAGCTGAACACAGAAATGTGTAGAATCAGCAATAAAAAGTGCAAGAGAGGCCAATATTAATAAGTTATGAAGGCAATTTCTGTCGTCAAAAAACACATTTTTAACTTGTTTTTCTCACAAAGTCTGGCCCTTTAGCTAATAAATCCTTAATCGTCTTTTTGTTTTTGCAGAAACACACCTGCTGTGAGTAAAAAAACAGAAGTGAGAGCAATGAGAACATGCACATCGTGTCTGATAAACACAAAGGGAAAAAAGCACAGCAGGGTGAGAGCTGAGGGAATCGGCAGGGTGGGGGGTAAAGCTCTCTGGGGACCAACTCGGCGAAGGAGTCGCTTCTTGAACTGTTAACAACAAGTACAATCACCGTCATTCACACGAGTCGTACCTATGTAGTCAAAGCTGCCGGGTGCCAGACGCTCAGGTAAATGTGTGGCAAAGAGAAAACCCGTCAGGAAAGCCAGGGAGATGTGGTTGTAGTGGAGGATGTTGGCGTCGTTGTCTGTGCAGCCCTCTCCTGCACACAGGAACACCTGAGAATGCACCAATCACAGGTCAGCTCAGCCACATTTCAAAGGAGAACGGACATGGAGAATGCAGAACAGCTTTGTGGTCAGTTAGGTTTTGTTTAAATTAAACCATAAAACTACATGAAGCAAACTTAAATATGCATATTTTTTTAATATCAAATTTTTTCACGGCTGAATCCTTTTGTAGAGCCAAAGGCATATTGTACCTTACATTTTTAAATTATTTCCTGGTAATGTCGATTAACAATGTTTTCTCATTTTAAAAGCATGTTAAGGAAAGCGTTGTTTGTTGTCATTGTGCTGCAGTCACATAACCGCCTTCAGCAAAAAGATGACACAGGAAATGTTCTGGTCAATTATGCTCCTGAACACTTTAATGATTTGCATTCTGACTTATTAATGTGACGTCTAATTGATGAGACTCAGAATATTGTTACAAAAGTCAGTGAAACATTATCTGTAAATTGTTGTTCATACCACTAAAAGCAGTGGATCACAGCTCTCGAGTTAAAATGATATAGTCGATTAATGGAAAAATAGTTTCTACAATCCTTCTAGCTAAATCCAGCCATGGGTTTTGAATAAAAATAACTTGATAGCTTGTGAAAATCATGTTAGCAACCCAAGCTGACTTTGGTTTTACCAGCTTGGCTGTATATTTGATGCCTACGTTTTGGTGCCAATGTCGAGGCAGAAGCAAATATCTGGAGTTTTCTAGTTGGAAGACATGTAGAGGGAATATCTGTCTGCATACTGAGGGTAGTTCCACTAGATGAGCAGTATATGGTGAAGTTTAAGCACACAGCTCGGTAGATTACTCTAATAATCATGGATGGCTCTTCTTCCTGAATCATCTTAATGTAGCACATTGTGTGACTCATAATATTTGTAGCTCTTGTAAATCACAAAAATCTGTTTATTCCCACCTCCTTCAAACAGCTCAAAGAGCAAGTGGTTTTCTCAGACTATATCGTTTTAGAAGGTGAGATAAAAAAAAGAAAAAAAAAAAATCAGACAAAACAAAAATTTACAATAGAAAACTTTAGTAACTTAAAAAAAGACAGAAAACCTCCACAGGTAAATTTGTTCTCTGACCATTGTTCCAATATTATTGTATAGTTAATTCTCCCTCTTCTCTCCAAAACTGCTTTGGATAAAAGCATCTGCTAAATATAGAACTGTGAATGTAGATGTTTTCTTTCTGAAAACTGAGTGTAAGACAGACATTAGGGTGCCAGGTGTGGGTTGGTGGCCCTACCCTGTAGAACAGAGGAATGTTGTCGAACAGGTACGGGTAGGCAAAGGCAACAACCCGCAGAGGTTTGCTGAACTTTGGGCTCTGACACTCAGGGAATCTGAAATTGAAAGAGAAAAATATAGATTTTTCCAAGAAGATGACATTGAGTTGTAAATGTGAGTATCTATAAAGACAAAGCTCAGTGTCATCATGACTTGTACAAGAAAAAGAAACATTACATAGAAACACAAAGAGATAAGGCTGAACTCCAGTCTCTTGTTTGAAAATTACACAATAGCATAATCATTTTAAACAAATGGAGTTATCATTAACAAAGAGTACAGAAACAGATTAATGTTAATAAATGTAAATAGAGTTAAATCTATGAAGTAGGTTCTAATCTCTTCCAGCTGCATATTTCCAAATATCTTATAGCACTAGATTAGTTCAATCTGAAGTCAGTCTGACATAAAGTGCTGCTTCTCTTTACGTCAGCAGCTCAAACTGGCCGGGCAGACACTAAAGGCCAGGAGATGTTTTGGGTGGGTCTCCTCGTTCTCTGTGAGGCAACACCCATTGCATTAAAAAGCAACTTTGCTCAACAACACCTTTGTTTTCACTTCTAAAAATCTCCGAAGGCTGCAATTCAATTGAAAAGTCAATACATAATGCTAAAAATAACATCTTATTCTTTATAGGAGGACGTTTCCCATATGAATCACACTTTGACACACCAAGAAAAAAATGAGGACAGAACCAGAAAGATCAGATTTTTATCCACCAGCAAATTAATTTTCCTTACCTTTTTACAACATCATGATTGTAGTGTAGAAATGGTACACCAAGCCTGAACAGTAGGAAGAAATGAATGAATGCCAAACCAGCATTATCCAGGCAATGAGAAAACAAATGACTTGTCTACGTTTTAAAAGAAAGACATTGAACAGTGGCTCAGAAATGACAATAACAGCCTCTAAACTAAGCTTTAGTATAGTAAAAGACATTTTGGAATAGAAATAAATACATTGTTTACTTTAAAAAAAAAAAAGTAAACTATGTAAAAAAATTTTTTTTAAAAATAGTAAACTAAAAGTAAACCATGGAAGGTTATGTGGTAAATACATTTCCGTCCAAAAAACATCCAGGTTTAAGTTAAATTTAGATTTCTATGCTTCTTAATGCTCTCTTAAAAACACATTTCCATGTTTCTTAACAGTTATCTAAAATTATTCTGTTTTTGTAATCATGCAATGATTTTATGAGACACATGAGGAAATTGAGCACAGGTGGAGGTCCCCGCAGTTGGAAGCCAGCTAGAAAAAGACCATATATGTATACTTATTCCTTTTTTAAAGGACTGGTCGTGTTCTGTGGGTTAGAAATGGGTTTGTCAGCGTACCTGGAGTAGCAGGCCAGGGCGGTGCACACGACAGTGTTTAACACGGCCATGGGGACGTAACACCGATGAAAGGAGCTGTTCACCCATTTGTCGGGGAAAACGTAGCCCGAATAAACGACTGCTGACCCTACAGGACAAAAACAGAAACCAAACAAGATTTTTAAAAAGCGTACGAAAATAAATTCAGTTTGCATTTAACCCTGTAATGCACAATCATATTTGATTCATACGGTTTCTGAAATGTTTTGCGTCTGACACCTTTTGCATAATTTAATGGTTAAAACTTTGCTCAAAATCCCGTTGTACACAATCAGATACACCTGAAAACAGGGGGTAGAAGACTACACAAAAAATAATCTTGACCCATCACATAGTAATAAATTATTAATATAAAAAATATATTTCTGTTTTTTCTTTTTGCATATTTTGTTAAAAGGCCAAATAAAGACTTAAAACAAAAAAAAAGTGATTTTTTGTTTCGTTTTATTCTCGGATCAGGCTTTAAAGGGTTAAAATGAAGACATCCCACTGATCTTAGTTGATCCTCGTTTTAAAAGAAAGTCGATTCTCTCAGTTGATCCTCACGATATTCTAAAGGTTTGTGGGAGGATGTGCATGCCGAAGTACAGTATCTCCTCTTTTGTCATGCTTTCATCAACAGACACCTCTCTTTAGGAATGCTGTCCAAACTGACAGCATTCCTAAAAGACATTCCCGTTTCTCGCTAAAGCCGTTTTGCACCACATCTGGCCGAGTTACTGTCAAGATTGCTTTCAAGTTTAGGCCACAAAGCAGAAAGCGGCTCAGAGTTATCGTCAGAACCAGCTCCAGAGAGCCTCTTTTTTACAGAAAAGATGGTTTTTTTCTCACCCAGGCTGTAGAAGCTGAGCGCCCCGTAGTCGAAGAAGAAGCAGATGTGGCGCGCCCGCGCCGACATGCTGCTGAAGGTGTGGGCGCAGCTGGAGGCCAGCGGGTAAACGCAGCAGGACAGGAGGAAGACCACCAGGGGCCAGGTGAAGGGGTCCTGCCAGGCCGTCTGCATCAGGACCACGCTGGCCAGCTTCCACAGGAAGTACCTGCAAGCAGGGAGACCCTTCAGCCAGAAGACACAACTCAGGAGAATCCATAGCGAAAAAAGAAAAAAACAAAGAAAAAAACATAGCAAACTAACAAAAAAAAAGGGTTAAATGTTTCATTCCTAATGAACGTCTTTCGTAAAGGACAGAACACAGTTACCGGTCCTCAGTGTGTGTAGTGTACAGCCAAACACAGGCTCACTTTTCTCATGTAATAATTGATCAGGTGTAATACTTTTGTCTTACTCGTTATATCCTTTTTGTTCATCTTTAAGCTATGGGATGATTTAGTTTTCCAGAGAACCAGAATTTTTTTTTTAAAGTTTGCAAAATGTCAAATATAATCTGGATTATTAGTTATTAGACTGCTGGTAAAAAGGTGTAACTCCTAACAAAACATCAGGTCATTTTCGTCCTGAACATTTTTGCTTGTGAAGTCTTTAAAAAGTATCATCCAATTAGACCAAGTCTTTAAAAGTCTTTAAAAAGTATCATCCAATTAGACTAGTGATAAAAAGTGATAGAAAGTGGTAAAAAGGTGTAACTCCTAACAAAACATCATGTCATTTTAGTCCTAAACATTTTTGCTTGTGAAGTCTTTAAAGTATCATCCAATAGGCCAATCACAAAGGTTTCCAAAAGCAGATATTTAACAAGGAACACGAAAAAGCTCAGAGCAAGAAGAAATTCAGAGCAAGAAGAAAAAGCTCCTTACTGTGAGGTGACAGAACAATGATTCATGATAAATAATCAGCAAAACTACAATATATGCATCAATAGAAAAGACTCATTGTGACTTAGACTTATGGTCTCATTCAGGAGTGTGTCCTTGGTCTAAACATCTCAGAGGTGGTGAGTAGTTAGCTAATAGCAATATGCATGAAAGCCCGGAGCACAGATCTGCTCATTAGTGCCCGGCCTTTAGCTCTACGCTCAGCCCCCAGACACAAACACTCACGTTCCCTCAGCATACTCCAAACACACACACACACACACACACACACACTTTTCCCCGGACGCTGAAGTCAAAGCAACCAGCGTCCGGGGGGAGGAAGCACAGAGTGGCCGGAGGGAGCAGAAAAAACTTCTGCAGTAACTTTAAAAAACCTCCCGTCCACACGTGGAAACGCATGCCGGCATTTGGACGCAAAAAAGTAATGCCTCCATGTTCTGATGTCAAACAAATACAGAAGAGGAGACAAAAACATAGATGCCAGATCGATTTAGAAAGAGAACCTCTGTGCTGAGATACTCTGTGGAACAAACTGCCTCATAACATCTCGACTGCTACTACGAAAGGTGCATTTAAAACACTTCTAAAAAAAATATTTTGTCGAAAGCCTTAATTCATGAATATTTGTGTAACAGATTGTAATGCAAGGTGAAATCATTTGAAATGTATAATTGTTCTTGTGATGTTATCATTTGATACGTTTTGTGTATCTATATCATTTTAAATAGGACCACAGGAAGAGTAGCTGTCAAATTACTGATTTACTAATGGGGATCCAAACAAATAAACAACAATAAACAATAAATACTCCAGATCTCTTTGGGTCTAAACTCAGTGTAAGAATGACTACCCTCAATCTGGAACTGAGTTTAGGGGTGTCCAAGTTATCTGAGGAACCAAATTAGCCTGGTAGACCAATCCTGACATGTTTTGAATTTGGGGAAAAAAAACGAAAAAAAAACAACACACAATTAAACTGAACTTTTCTGGTCAATACCCAGGTCACACTGAACCCTGTAATGTGAATATGTGGCATGAACTGTATAACCAGAGCGATTTCTATTTAAGCCTGAGGCGTGTGTGTGAGGGAACCAGTGTGAGGCAGCGGGAGGTCTGTGGGATCCTACGTGTTGCTGGGATGTTGATTTCACAACAAACCTGCCTGTGTATTCACTTCCTCTCGTATTACAGCGATTCCGATTCCAGTGTTTTGGCTTTAGACTTTTGTTGAGATGAGAAACAAACAAGTCTTTTTGGTTTATGAATACCTAAAACTAACCCTAACCACTCAAAGTGACAGTGTCAGCTTTTAGAGACAAATATCAAACAGAAACTCAGATATTACTATTAACATATTCAGATTTGAGAATTTTGGCTGAGGGATTTCCTGCATTAGTAAAAAAAAAAGATAAATAAAGATGTAAAGTGGGATCTGTTTAAACCATAAAAAGTAGATTCATGATCATAAAGACCTACTGCGATCCATGAGGGACAGCTGAAAAGTGAAACAAAACTGAATAATGATTTGCCTTTCCGCATTGTAGGTCTGTCAGCAAAACTACACGCAGTGCAAGATTCCTTTCTGGAAACATTCAAGACTTTCTGGATGGTTCTGCTTGTTACATAACCAACGTTTCCTTGTGCAAAAAGGAGGTATGGGATTAAAAAAAAAAAAAACACAAAAACAAACCCCCTTACATTGTTCATCACGGATTGAATTTTTACCGTTTGTCGTCCCACCAATGAGCAGTGAGGACAAAAAAACACACACAGTTTACACACATCTGTCAGCTTACCAGGTGGGCAGAAAGTGCGTCCAGATGTTGAGCGTCTCATTGGTCAGCTGAAAGAGGCTGAGGATGCAGTCTGTCGCTGAACTCCGAGGGTGCCGGTACCCCGAAATGATGCTGTCTTCATGGAAAACCTGAAGAGAGAGAAACCTGGTTACACAGACAAATTTGACTTTTTTGGCTGTGCTTTCTCATCCTAAAGGCAAAACAAACCCAACAATACTGGTCCCAACACGATCAATGTGTGTCAGAGATAAACAAATGATAAAAAACTGTTGGATATTTAGAGATTTTTATGTCGATAAACTACCCAAAAGCTGCAAAAAGTTCCAGAAAAGATGGAATTTGGGGAAAAGAAATGGCTCTTTCTCATGTTGTGGATACATTACAGCATCCAAAGCTACAGCTAAAGTCAAATAATGGCACGTTTCCGGCTCAGACGTGTTACTTTACTTACTTTGGGCACCTGATTGATGGTGAAGACTCGCGGCAGTTTGATGAGGCTGAGCATGGCTTCGCCCAGGTGCTGGTGCTCTGTGAGGAGGAGAGCTGAACTCAGCCTCAGACACGGAGCGCCCGCGTCTTTATAGGCCCGCGTTGCCATGCCTCACAGTTCCACCCCTTCATCTCCTCCCTTTTCAAACCCGGCGAGAATATCCAGAATATCCGCCCCCTCCTTCCACCGCTTCCACCTGTGGAAGGTGTTTGTTTGTTTGGCAACAAGAAGAAAAATGATTCATTTGACTTTTTCCTCTATTAAGTAAAGATAACCTTAAAACAACCAACTGTAACACTACTTTTCTAACATATCCACATCGTGGCCAAAAGAGCAAAAAAGAAAAGGATAAATAAACAAAAACAAAAGTTCTTCTTGCGGTGACGTAATTCAGTCGACACCCGGATGACAACCCCGGCCTGTAGGACAGGTTTCTCTCCTCAATAACAAAAGCTAAGCAGCTATTGGGTAAAAATTCCTTTCTTCTTTTAAATTCCAGAGAGCCTGTCATCATCGGTAGCAGAGGAGAGCCCTGAGCGGTGGGGCTATCCGAGTTTCGGGCGTTGTGCAGATAAAGGCCACGCTCTGAATAAAAGGGTGTGAATCTGTCTAAAGTCAACAGAGCTCCTCTCTGGTGTGTAACTGACAGGTCGCCATCTGATCTCAGAGCCCAGAGTGTGTTATCTAGTTTAAACTCTGCGGCCGTGAGGGCAAACAGGACGGGGGAAATCAGGAAGTGGAACACCAGGCGGGAGATGTTTCTCTGTGGTTCGTCCATGAAGCAGATAAAAAAGTTAATCATGCACCGTTGTGGATGTCTATTTAAATCGAGAG
>CAJRST010000001.1:23840151-23907153 GCA_907169785.1 Menidia menidia
CAGCCTCTGGCATGGTTTGCTCCAATACTGAGGGAGTGACAGGCTAGCTAAGCTAACCACCTACACCAGTATCCGGTAATTATGGTTTCCAGGCCTGATTGCAGAGGGGGGGGGGGCGGTTCAGAAAAGCCCCCCACAGAAGGAGGAAGAGAGGAAGGGCTGGAGGAAGAGTGGACGACGACTACTGGCTGGAAGGAGAAGAAGAACGATTTCGGCCCGATTCTGATGAATCAGGAGGTGGTTTGGGGGTTTTCGATCACTTAAGAGGGTCCATTAGGAAGATTTAACAGAAGCCCAAACGGTGCATTTCCACCGTGCGTCAGGAGATGAGCGAGCGTTTCTCGGCCTTCCTGAGTCATGGAAGAGGAACCATTAATCCAGAGAGAGTTTTTTCTTCGTCGTCTCCGACTTAAACCGACTTAGTTTTCCCACAGGTTGGTGTTTGTGGCAAAGTGTGACGGGCCGATACCGGCGTCTCATTAGCGTCAACACCCACAAATAACGAGGATGAATGGTTAATTAGGGTTTAACGTCTGATGGGTTTATCTCTGCGTTTGCCACGGGAAGGCTCCAGTCCGAGCGTTTTATTCCTCCGAGCTGCTTTCGGTTTAATACACATCTAATCCACGCCTTCATTTATAAATTAAAAGGAGAAAAAAAAAAACGGGGTAAGCTCCTTTAATTAATAACATAATCTCCCTACAGTAATTATTAGTCATCACTGTTATTTAAGGGGTTCAAACTGAGAAAATAAGCATGTGGAGAAACAAAAATCATATACATCCTACTTTGATTCCACTGACATTTTTTGGCAACATTCTTTCCATTCACAGTTTGTTTTTTTATAAACTTTGCAACTCTGAGATGAAATGGAGCGGAAACGTAGAAGAAAAGTGAGATGAAAGAATTAAAGAACAGCAGAACCGTGTTCGGGGAGTTCCCCCCCTCTCTCCAGCATCGTGTTTTTGTCTTTTTTCTACGTAAAGGAAAAACTCATTCTTCCTGAATGAAAACTAGACCTGTGTGTGATTACAAACGCCGTCTCCGTGGTAACGGACAAAAACGAAAGAAAAAGAAGACGAAGAAGAGCTACAGCCGTTGCAGAAAAGGATCTGGAAAAGTTTAGTGTCGAGAGCTGCAGCCCACCGGACTCGTCCCCTCAGGTTGTGAACGTCCCACTGGAGGCGGGAAGCGCCCGGAAAAGCCGGAAAACCGGAACATTGGGGCCCGGAAAGCCGGAAATCCGGCGCCGGAATCCCCTCCTCGGCTCAGGATGCCCTGGATCCTGGTCTCTAGGCGGGCGTTAAACCTCCAACCTGGCCCTCCCGGCTAGTTGTGCTTGGCCCGGATCCCCTTCAGGTAGTTCTTCCAGCGCCTGACGGCGTCCCTGAAGACGGGCGCGCCGTCGATGGAGGCCAGCAGCTGCAGCTGGTTGATGTGCGTGGTGTGGTAGTCCCAGCGCGCCAGGTTGGGGGCGGAGCCCAGCACGAAGTGCCGCAGGTCGTAGATGCTGCCGGAGCCCGTGTCGTAGAGCGGCAGCATGGCCTTCAGGGACTCCATGCCGCGGGCGAAGAGCTGCGCCGCCTCGCGGCCCAGAGCCTCCCCGCCCGTCTCCGCCAGGTCGTACAGCCCCAGCAGCGAGTAGATGAAGCCGTTCAGCACGAAGGAGCTGGGCGTGGTGGGGTACTCCTCGTACCAGTCGTACCTAGGGGACGGGGATCGTCAATATTTATTGATATTAGGGTTGTCACTAGGTTCACGGTTCACAAAATCCACGGTTCGGTTCGATTCACGGTTTCGCGGTCACGGTTTTCGGTTCGATTGGGTATACGTTGATTGTTAGGAAAATCTATTATGTCTTGTATAGTCAGGTTAAAACTGAAAGAAAAAAGCAGGCTGACATTTGATACGTTATTGTGACAGTCTTAGGTTAAAAGTAGGTGAGATTCTGGCATTGAAAGAGAGGAAACAGTGCTAATTCCAATATGTGCTTATCTCTAAATGCAAAGTGTCCCATACAGCAGACGCGTTGGATTTTTATCGGCTACCGAACGGTTCGGACGGTTTTCAGAAACCGTCCCATCCCTAATACTAACATTTTCAACTCGATACCGATACTCAGGAAAATACTCGATGCTCGATACCATTTTCGATACCACAAGGATAAAACAAAGACCCCAAAATTTAACTGAATTTTGACAGGTTAGTGTCTTTCATTTCAAACTGACCTGTTACTGATGTTATGGTGGTCCGCATTAATGACCCTAACCCTAACCCTAACCCTACAGCCTTCATAATTGTGAGAAATAAATATTTTTTGGGTGAAACTTGTTTGGACTTATTGTACAAAACTATTTAACATCCACTATTTTAACATCATGCTATGGATAGAGTTTAATTCAGTGTTTGAAAGATTAATTTAACTATTTTTAAATTATTGTCTATATTGCCATGAAGCAATTAGGATTTTCTTGCCTGGGATCTTCCTTTTGGTGACCTAATCAAAATGGCAGATTGGATGTGGGCGGAGTTTGATATGTACTTGATTACTGTTGGCGTGTTGTTATTAGCCATTAGCCGCAGATAGCAGTTCAAGGCTAACGTCTTGTTAATGATCATAAACAACGTAAATAAATACATAAATTAATCAAAGAGAAGGGGCTCGCGCGGTGGTATCGATACTTTTGAAAAAGAGTATCGTATCCGGATACAACATTTTAGTATCGATACTTTTTTAAGCATCGATACTTTTGACAACCCTAATTGATATCGATACCTTTATCGATACTCCTTATCGATCCGAGTCTTTATCGATACCACTATCGATACTTTTCTGTTATTTGGTGGAAAGACGACGCAACAATATTTAGCAAATAAATATTTGTATTTTAAATTAAATGTAATTTTTAATAAATGTTGGCATCAGTAGTTTAATTATATATTCTAAAATTATTAGAGCAATATACAACTGTATTACTCATGTTTCTATTGTAATAATATAAAAAAAAACGACCACACTCGATAGTGGTATTGATAAGCCCAAACGTTATTGATGAAAAGTGGAACCGGGTCATTGATAGAACCGGGTTTCGATCCCCACCCCTAGTCGTACCTGTTCATGAACACGGCCTCTGAACACATCATCACGCAGCACGTCTGAAACTTTATTTACTTTTCAAGATAACTAGCTTGTATGCTGCCAATTACAACACGGATTTCACAATTACGACCAAAAACGACCAGACTCGATAGTGGTATCGATAAGGTATCGATATTGATTTTCGGGTTTTAAAAAAAGTGGAACCGGGTCCTTGGTAGAACCGGGTCTCGTACCTGTTCATGAACACGGCCTTGACCCCGTGCTGGGCCGAGGGCACCTTGAAGGGCCCCACCGCCTTCAGCGCGGCGCCCAGGTAGGCCTGGTTCTTGGTGAGCAGGTAGGCCCGCACCAGGGTGGACATGGCCTGGCCCTGGGCCATGGCCGAGTACCAGCCGGGCTCCAGGGGCCGGAAGCCCTCGCCCAGCTTGCGGGTGACCATGATGGGCCAGCCCCCGCGCTCGTCCTGGTTGCGCAGCAGCCAGTCGCTGGCGGCGAAGAAGGCGGCCATGTGCGCGGTGGTGGAGACCGTCACGTTGTCCAGGAAACCGCGCCCGCGGAGCACCAGGCGCACCACCCGCCGGGGCATGATCTGAGCACACAGAGTCCAGCCGTCAGTTTGTGATTCCGGATCTATACTCGGGCTAAATTTCTAAAATTCGATGTTAAGATGGAATGCATCAAACAGATCACTAATAATAATCTATTCTCAGGTAAAATGAACCAAAATAAGGCCTTTAAAACTGAATATCAGACAACATTACTTGTTTTTCATCTACTCTTTTACTTGATTCTTATGTCTTTAAAGTCTATCAAACACAAAACACATACAGTGGGGGAAATAAGTATTTGACCCCTTGCTGATTTTGCAGGTTTGCCCACTTGCCCACGATCTATAACTTTAATCATATGTACATTCTAACAGTGAAAAACAGAAACCCAAAGAAAATTCCAGAAAATCACATTATATGAAATTATAAAAATTGATAACCATCTGATGAGGAAAAATAAGCATTCTTTGTAAGTGGGCAAACCTTTAAAATCAGCAAGGGGTCAAATACTTATTTCCCCCACTGTATAAATCCTCAATAACGTAAGAAAAGCATCAATGATCTCGTCTGAGAAGAAGACACAGGAAATGTCTAAAATTCAATGTAAACTCATTGACTCCCATCAAAAGTGGCACTGCCACCTAGAGGGTCAATTTGTTAGTACATACTCTGTCTAGAAGCCTGATATTTACGGACAAGCTTTAGCAGATCGTCCCCCAGCCACTCTATTTGAAAAACATAAAAGACGTCTATAGACGTCTTTGGCAGCCAATGAGTTAAGAATGACTGCATCAAACAGATCACTAATAATAATCTATTCTCAGATCAAATGAAGCAAAATAAGGCCTTTAAAACTAAAGATCAGACAACATTACTTGTTTTTCATCTACTCTTTTACTTGATTCTTATGTCTTAAAAGTCTATCAAATACAAAACATATAAATCCTCAATAACGTAAGAAAATTCTCTACCCATCCGATTTATTTCCGCTCTGAACGATAAACTTGTGTTGCCTCTGACCCTGAAGTAGCAGAGCAGACGCGTTTCAGCAGAAAAAGCAAACAATTTGAATACTTTTAGAGACAAAAATTAAGATTAAAAGCTAAGATACTGTTCCTTCACCCAGGAGTTTTCCAAGTGACTTCTTGGGGGGTATAGTTTCTTCTCAAGAATCAAAAGAAAAACAAGTCCAGTTCACTTCTATTTAAACTTTTAGGGTGAGAAAACAAAAGGAGTCCGTGCTTTAGATTTGAACCAACAGGAACAATTTCCGAACAACTCTAATTTGAACTTCTGAGTTAACAGGCCCCTTAACTGGTGAAAGAGAGCCTGATCTTATGGATTCTACTTGGATTTGAGTATTTAGCGGTCACTTTTGTCCTCTCCATTCTAGTTTTCTCACTGTAAACTACTTAACCCTATAATGCCAAATGTATCATATTTGATACATACGGTTTCTGAAGTCTTTTGGATCTGAGAATTTTTGCATCATTCAGTGGTAAAAGCTTTGCTCAAACCCCTGTTGTACACATTCAGATATACCTGATAACAGCCAGTAGAAGACTACACCAAAATACATTTTTGACTTATTGCATGCTAATTTGATCAAAATAATTTCAGTATTTTTACTTCATATGTTGTTGAAGGGGCCAAAGACAGACTTCAGACAAAAAAAAAAACAATATTCTTCCTATTTTTCTTGGATTGGGCTTTAAAGGGTTAAAGCTTAAACTGCTTCTGCTGCTTGCTAGCAGTTAAATCTTTATTTTTTTGGGCCGGTTCACAAACCTTCGTGGCTTTGACCGCCTTGGTGTTGGACAGGCCGACTCCCTTCCTCAGGTCGGTGAGGAGGTCCCGGGTCAGCGTGCTCCAGGCGCCCCGCGGCCCCACCCCGTAGGTCACGTCTCGCTCCCTGAAGGCGATGAGCTGCGTGCTGGTCACGTAGTGGATGGTGAAGGGGGCGCCCTTCTCCGTGGTCTCCAGGACGACCGACACGCTGCCGTTGGACACGAACTTGATGTCCAGGCTGAGGATGAAGTCTTTGGAGTTGCCCAGCGGGAGGGAAACACCCTCTGATGACTCTGTGTGAGGGAGAGATAGACACATGGGTGAGGAAGATGTTAAAGATCTGTGAAATGAGCCGAAACGGCTGGAAAATGGAGAATTCTGGGTTATCTCTTTCAAGCGCTTTGGGCCAGGAAAGAGTCTCAGAGTTGCTGACAGTTACCTGAACGCACCCAAAAAAATATTTTTAGCAGACTGAGCGGAGAGCTTTTCTTCCTGTTTCTCCCTCAGCGGGTTTGATCATGACAGCTTGCCTCTTTCTTCTTCTTTCAAACCATCTCACACCCCTCAAATGATCAATAAAAGCAGACAATCTGAGATACAATCTGTTCCCGTTTAACCGCCAGGGGTCTCGGATTGTGATTGGCTCTGTGAGGTGCCGTGCTGTGTTTTGTGACGGGGTTAGGGCAGATGTGCAGTCGGGATCCTCATAAGAGGTGCGGTACAGATGTGTTACAGCTTAATTAAGAGGACAGGCGGGAGGAAAGGGGAGGAAGAAAAACCGAGGCTCTGCAGCGACTTCCTTATTTTTTATTCACGTCTTCAAAGCTCAAAGGCGGAAAACGTCAGCTTCAGAGCTTCCGCTGATCCTCAAACGCTGCTTTGGCTGAATCCAGCCAGTTAAAACGGCCGTTCTGACATCATCCCGGGCCCCTTAAGCGCCGACGGCTTCTACACTCAGCTCTCCCGTGGCCCGGTTCCTTGGTCTTCAAGGCAAAAAAAAAAATGAATCGGGGCTCCCCGAAGGATAAAAAAAGATGAAAGGCGGAAGGAGCTGAAGGGTAATGGAATGACGGGGCTTCACAAATGTGCTCAGAGCCGGCTCGAGATTGGAAACGGCGAAAATGAGCCAACGGCGAGCAGACAATTGAGAATGGGGAGACGGGGAGAGATCTCCCGTGGCTGAGGAGGCAGATGAGGCCGAAACAAAGACAGTCGATCAGGGGGAGAATGAGCAGGGAGACAGTCTGGCAGGGGCCTCTGGACGAGCACGGCTCTTTAATGCACTCATAAATCCATTACTTAAGGCAATGCGGAGAGTAAGTGGATTTGTACTCTGGCCCTGTGATTACTCTGCCATCAATAAAGGATGGGCAGGGAATACAGAGGAGATTTCCACCTCCACTGCTCCGCTCCGCTCTTCTCTGCTCTTCAGCCGTCAGACTGGAGACGGAGGCGGGAAATATGTCGGCATCAGCCGCGCTCACACGCATGAGCGGGCGCCAGGGGGTGAGAGATAAACGCCCGGAAACGTGGGAACATCTGGTACCTGCTGCCAGCAGGCGGCCATAACATGTGACATGTGACCACACACGTGCACGGCTCGAAACCGTGCACGGCTCGCCTCAGCCCTCACCCTATAAGAGCAGTTTGATTTGACTTAAATTATCATCCGCGCTGTTCAAGAATTCATATTCTTGTCTATCAAATATGGTATTTTAGAAATGAATTAAAAGGAAAGCCTGTTTAATTATATCACGTTATCACAAGAATATCAAATCAAAACAGACTTTGGAGGCTGAAATGGTTTTCTTAAGGGTGATTTTGTCTTAAAAAGTGAATAAATACTAAATATCATTACTTAGTAGCTGTTTGATCCATTATTCACAGACAAACCAAATTAAAACTAAGCTTTTTTTAAGAAGAAAAACAAACTTTTGGATAGTGAATAATGTCTTACTAAATCAGCACTGATGAGGATTTTAATAAATATTTTCCTCCTAATTAACAGTTTAATCATATTGATGGAAAACAGAGAGAGGAATTATTTGTTCAAAGCATGATTTGCAACAATTATGATGTAAGAAATCAGTCAAAGCAGGGAAACCAACTCTGAACCAAAACACAAACAAGGTTAATCACCAAGAGACATTATCAAAAACAACAACAAAAAAACTAAACTTCCTCCTTTGAAAAATCATTTAAGGGTCTCTGGTTCGGTTTGGATTGATCTCACACTGCACTTTGAAAGCAGAGCGGACTTCCTGGACAACATCAAGCTGATTGGCTCAGACTGAGAAGGGAAATCTGTCTTTTACACAACAACGAAAACAAAACAAAACAAAACCAAAACAAATAATGGAACCAAATTAAGTCCGTGTGGGTTTTCTGCTCCTTTTTTCCTTTGGTGTTCAGAAGGACTTTTCAGAAAACGCTGCTCTGAATGAGCAGCTGAGGCTGAGATATATCCAGATGTTGTCTGTGTGGAGATCGAGGTAAATCAGTTCCTGGTTGGCTGGTTTGTCTCCACTCTGGAAGCGAAACGCATCAGGATTCAAGAGGATCCTCGTCCCACGTTTTAGGGCGTGTTTGGATGAGCTTCCGACTGTTTGAGAGCACTTTTAGCATGCTCTGTTCCCAAAAAGCCACTTTTAATGTGATCTCCAACTTCCTGCTTATGCTAAACTCCAATATGTGCAGTATTGTTGAACATTTTAAAACTAACAATGAACAAACATGGCTCAGGTTGGCAAAAACGGACTCAGACGGCACTTTAACGGAGCTTGTGGCGTCTCCGGATGGCTCAGAAAAACAAAGACTAGCTCAGTTCCTGCGACTTTCCTGTTGATGTTATACGAACAGTTACAGTGGGGGAAATAAGTATTTGACCCCCTTGCTGATTTTGCCGGTTTGCTCACTTACAAAGAATGCAACGATCTATAACTTTAATCATATGTACATTCTAACAGTGAAAGACAGAATCCCAAAGAAAATTCCAGAAAATCACATCATAAGAATTTATAAAAAATTGATAACCATCTGATGAGGAAAAAGAAGCATTCTTTGTAAGTGGGCAAACCTGCAAAATCAGCAAGGGGTCAAATACTTATTTCCCCCACTGTGTGTCCGAATGTGACCCAGTCCACCACGAAGGAGCCATACTCCTGATCTATTGGCTTGCAGCTACATTCACTAACGCTGATTTTCAACATTTGAGCGATGAGTGGAAGAGCATGGACACCCAGGCCGCATCCACAGGGGAGGGTAAAAGCTATTTTTCCGCTATTGTGTGTGAACGGTGGCTCCGAAATGCATTTGGAGTATCAACCGAGGAAAAGGAGGACTGAGCAAACAAAGGCGCTCGGTGGCAGAGCGCGTTCGTGCAGGAATGTGTGGACGGGAGATGGCAGGTTATTATCAGGGGGGCAGACAATTGATCCACTTGTCAGACGCTTTGAGAGATTGCTCAACACCCGTGCCCTAGATACTGTAAGGAGGAGGAGGGGGGAAATGAGACAAAAAAAAAAACGGTGGAAGGACGGAAAGAGAAGCTGTCAGCGGAGGAGGAAAATGAGAAAAAAGTTTGATGAGGGAGCAGAATAAAGCATTAGGGTGGATCAGACAAATATGACGGCAATGTTGAGGAGGCAACCGGAGAGCTGAGGGGCGATAAGCGGGCGAAAATGAGTAAACGGCGGCGGAGGACGGACAGAAATCTGGGGTAGACGGGGAAAGATTAATGGTGAACGAAGTCTGAGGACGGATGGAAACAGGAAGAGAGCGCGGTGATGGCTGGTTGACCTGTGAGGCAAGCCGGGGAGGAAGAATAGAGAATAAAGCGGTAAAAAAGAAACTGGTGATTAGAGGGCGGAAGCTGACGAATATAAAGGAAGGGAAAATTACAGCGGCAAACTCCACACGAGGCAAACAAAGAGTGTGTTCTGGAGATATCAGCAGGGGATCAGAGCAGAGGAAAGACTGAAAAGACTGAAAGATTTCGACTTGGAACCAAAAATAACCACCGCATGGCTTTGGTCATGTTACAGCTGCAAAACCGGGCTTGATTCTCCATATTCTGTTGTGGTGAAAAGTCAGCTCTTATTTATAGACATTAGGATCCTCTCAGAGACATCTAATGCCAGACTATTGATTATCATGACACCGTAACGGAGGACGCTTCGTGTTACTGAAGCCCCGGGTAAATGATGGGAAATCAGGCGGTTATTTAGGCATTAATAAATGCTATTTATCAGAAAGTTTTATGGCTTTTAACGGGAGTCCGGCATCTGTGCTGACAGCTGTCTCATTACAGGGAAACGGCCAATGAGGGGTGACCAATGAGCTGTCGGAAACTAATGTAGGACAGTTACTCAGTTAAATATTACACCAAAAAAAGGGGAACAGAACAGAATAAAAGGTCGCTGTTAAGAACAGAAGTTTCCACCTGCAGTTTTATCTCCAATAAAAAAAAAATGTTATTTAGTTTCAGATTTTTAGATAGCAACATTAAAAATATATAGTTTTTTTTACGTGTAAACAGTAAGGACGGTGCCATTTACTTTTTATTCTCAGAAAGAGCTTTTGGGTCAAAACGCTGTATGATTTCTTCGCACACAGCTAAAAAAAACAAAGAACGCAAATCAATGATTTCATTTCGAGGGTTTTCTCTGTGAGTTTACTTCTTGTAACTTTCACAAAAGACATTTTTATTGCTCCGTTTCCTTTGCCCGACATCTTTTCTGTTACAGCTCCAGAGGACGTGACGAAATAGAGGAGTCAAAAAGAGATGCACTTTCTTTGGTGCAGATATTCCAAATGGCTCATCTATGAGGTGACTGAACCGTATCATTAAGCCACTGTTCTCCCCGCAGCAACTTATGAGCTCTTTCAGATGAACATAAATAACTTTACGAGATATAGATTCATCCTTAAATTGAATTTAACATGTTTATTATTCAAAATTCAATTGAGTCCCTCAGCATCCTTTTCGCCACACATTATACTGTGTGTGCTGTTTGCAGGACAACAGAAGAAGGGAACAGAGTTTCCGGCTTTCCAGATACATTTTTAGATGCACAAGGGAGGAAAAAGCTGCGAGCAATAAATGAAAACAAGTCGGACGGAGGCCGGCGCAGCCAGCCTCGGACACAAAGAGAAGGAGCGGAATTAAATTAGATTCCTCAGGGTTGAAATGTTCCGAGATGCCACCAAGGACAGAGCCGTTCACTCAGTTTTATCACGAGTGACGAGGCTCCCTGTTTTCTGGAGAGCCATTACGGCTGCTTTTGTGTGGAAGCGCACAGCCGTAAACACGTGAATAATTCTCACAGTTCTTACTTTAATGTACAGCGAGCCCATTTCTAGCCGCCGCTTCCCACAGTTTGGATTCATTAAAACAAACTCGTTACGGCTTATGCGCAAATTTACCAAAGAATATGATCAACAAACAAAAGATACTTTGCAGAACTGAGACCGAATGCAGTGGCGCAGTAGTGAGGTGTCAAACGGAGGCCAGAAGTGACAACATCTCACATTTAATACTGCCTCTATAACACGTTATTTATAAATCACTTAGATCATGCACAACAAAAAAACACACACACAAAAAAGAGCCACATGCACTCACTCTAGTGAGCCATTATTATTCCAGGAGTAGATTTCAAAAAGAAGTGGACCTCTGAAGCATTTTTAGTACACCACCAAGTGTGTAAATTAGCAAAACCCAGCGGAAAAAAAAAAAATACTAAAGGGAAATGTTCCAGTTTGCTCAGCACTGTGTGCAGCAGGCGCTGTTTGTAGGCTTTACTAGTTCAAAGAGACAAAAGAAACTCACCTGACAATCAGGTGAGGAAGTTCAAGTACTAGAGAAATTATTTTGATGTTTCCTTATGGATTTATGTTTTTCTTTTAGGTGTGGCTAAAGCTAACAGCTGGAGTCATTCTGATGGTGAACACCAAACATTTAAGGAGTTATTGCTGTTAGCTTTTAATCGTTGAACGCATTTAATAAAAACCCAAGTAAAAAAACAAATAGCTTTGCGTATTATTGAATTGATCAGAAGCTGATTTGAATTATACAAGTTTAAGTTGTAATTTTACATGCGTAATCAACCCCCAGCTCGTCTAGCTACAGTTAAGCGTTTACTCCTAATAATGGCTAAATAAATGCACCCTGCTTGAACCTTGCTGTTTTCAGAAGATCTTTCTTTTCTCAGTTTTCTTGTGTCACTAACACATTTATCATAGATTTAACAAAATCATTTTTGAGATTTTTAGAGCCTTGATCATTCAAGAAGAAAACTGTTGTTTATCAGTATATTGTTGAGAGAGAGTGGCTGGTCTCCACATCACATTCTATGTCAAAACAGCTAAAACCCTCTAAATATGGGATGAAACTGGGGAGAGCCAAACCACACTGTTCATGAACCAGCAGCTATTTTGACCAAAGCGCCTTTTCATAAGAAAATTGTCAAATGATTGACATAACGGGTACGACATGGCGCTTTCAAAGCACGCGCATAAGTCGATGAGCTGTGGCAGATTTAAGAAAACGGGGGGGTCAGGGTGGGCCGACATCTAAACGCGGACACAAAACAAACTGATGGATGTACTGGAGCTGATAGAACTGAGTGGTGGAGGAGTATAACCAGCACACGTGTGGTTGTGGTTCACCAAAACGAGCCACTAATCGCATGTTTCCACGCACCAGCGCCTGGCTTAAGTGTGAGAGCGGGCTTTGTAAATTTGATTTCTCTGGACCACTGAACGCCTTGCCTTTAACGTGCTGCTATAACGACAAACACAAAATAAACAACAACGTGTATTCATTTGGAGGCTTTTTTCTTTTACATGCAGGAGAGAGGACTCATCCTTTGCACTGAAAAGCACAATGTGTGTGTATATATATATATATATGTATGTATATGTAAGGCACACACATATGTATTGTTTAAAATAAGGAGATTTTTCTTTAATAAAACTACAGGACCTTAGTTCCCCCTTCAGGGATTAATAAAGTATTCTAGTGTTTTTTTCTGCAGGTGCCTCCTTTGAAAGGAGCCTTTGCAGTGCTTCATAAATAAGGATCTCGCCAGTTTCCTCGGCAGCAAACAAAGGATGGTTTTCAGTGACCTTTTCAGCAGATCTGGGCCCGTCTCATCAGAAACCTTCAGATTTGATTAATTCTCGTGGAACAGACCGAATAGTTTGCTTTTGCCATGCGCTTCAAAATGAATGACTAAAGGAAACCTGCAGGGCTCCTTTATCGTTAAACATCTGGCAAATCAATGATCAGTCATTTCTAAAAAACGTTAAAATGTGATTACATCTCGAGCCGATGTTTCTCGACCCAGAGCTATCGGATTGATCTGCTTAGGATAGAAATGTGATTAGCATGATATGCTTAAATGGTTAATCTGGGTAAAAATCCATGGAACTTGTTGTTGACCATGAAAGGTCCAACAAGCTTTTGGTCACATCTGGTCACAGCGTGATACCATGAACATGCATTCATTAGTACTCTGACTAAAACGTGGCATTATCTGTGGCTGAAAAGGGTTTTAGACAAACCACCGGGGGATCCTGTTATGAAACCAAACCATGACAACTGAAAGGCTGTGGACCTGTTGGAGCAACAGACGGAGATTTCCAAAGCCAAAGAAATCAAGATGACTTAAAAAGGAGATATCTAGCAACGGAATGCAGAAAAATGAGAGGGGAGTTAAACAAATTTCTTCTTGATCATCATGGGAAATGTGAGATTACTGGCAGATTAAATAATTGATGTTGTAACACCCCGATGAGGTTTCATCAGGACTGTAAGAAAGACGGTTTATTTTCATTGAGAGCAAAGCTCTCCTCCCCAGATGTTGACCTCCTTGGCTGTGGGTTTCTGTCCATGTTGTCCACTGGCCGTTACCTGTGTGTTTCCAGCCAATGCTGGATGTGCTCTCATCAGCTAAGCTGTCAAACCAAATCAACACTCCAACCAACTGATTCAACCTCCGAAGAGTCTACTACACCTTAACTTTGTCCTGTTTGTCTGCCGGTTTGTGTATTATTCGGTAACACATCTATGGAAATGAATTTCTGTCAACATAATCGTATATCCTAAAGTTTGACACTAAAGTTCGAAATGACCGTTCGACCATGCACGCTTTATTTGAACCTTTCATGCTGAAAAACGCTGACTGCTTTGATATTTGTCGGCTGGATTTTTCCCAAAGTCAACTGGACAAAACAAGAAAAAACGTGTCATTCTGAGTCTTCCAGTAATCACAATAATAGTCGTATTTAAAAACGTTATTTTGTGGTTTGCTAATGTCGTCCACTGCCCGTTTCTCTGTGGTAGAGACTAACTGCAGAGCGTCCTCCTGCCCTGAGGCTGAGGCCCCGCTAAGCCCGCTAACGGGAGATAAGCGGCCTGCCCCGAGGCCGTACGGGCGAGCGGGGACGTTCGTACCTGCAGCGCTGAACTGGCGCACGGAGGTAGATCTGCTCTTGTCGTAGACTCGGCTGAGGCTGCAGCCTTTGGGCACGGTCCAGGGCGCGGGGCCGCCGCGCTCCTCCGCCGTGTCGTAGACCTCCACGTGGGGGGGGCGCTCCGTCAGGTTCTTGCTGTAGTGGCTCAAACCGTACTGGGCGATCTGGATGGCGTAGAAGTAGCCCTGAGGGCCCCACTGAGTGGACAGAGGCACCCCTGGGAGCACAGAAGGGAAGAAGAAACAAAAGGTTAAATTAACTGATTGGCTGCTAAAGACGTCTATAGACGTTAATTCAAATACAACCGTTAACTGCCAAAGACGTCTATAGACGTCTTGTATGTTTTTCAAGGAGAGTGGCTTGGGGGACGATCTGCTAAAGCTTGTCCGTAAATATCAGGCTTCTAGACAGAGTATGTAGTAACAAATTGACCCTCTAGGTGGCAGTGCCACTTTTGATGGGAGATTAGCACAGATTGTAGGCAAATAAGAAAAAGGTAACGGTTCGATATGAGAGAACATGTCGCCGTTGAGACGCACGTCAAGGAAGAACGGAATAAAGTAGAAACAATTTTCTTTTTCCTGATGAAAGAAGAGAGTCTACTCTTTCTTTTGGTGTGTTCAGTGTTTACATAGTCATAGCACAAACTATTCTGTGGCTCTGGAAAAATCAGTCAAAATGCTCAAAAAACTCTGGCAGTATGGGACTCTCTGTTCTGAAAATGGCTGGCAGTCAATGAGTTAACATGACAAATTATCTTAACGTGGAAGAAACTCCAAACATTTCTTCAGGCTTTGCCGTGTTCTGGGTTCTTACTAATGCCTTTAAAAAAAAACTAATTTGTACTACTAAACCCAAAAAAGAAATGTCTAAAAAATCCCATTGAGAGCGTGAGGCTGACTATAGAAATACAGGCTCTCATTTGTTAACACAGCAATGAAAAAAGGGTTGGAAATGGAGAAAGTTCAACTTATCTGCTGAATTTCTCTGCAGGCGAGCGATCCAGAAATAGCTCAGGTGGAGAATTACTGATTAACAGATAGCAGACTTTAAAAGCCTCACGACAGGGAGGGTAAGGCACCATCCAAACCTCTTTTGGGAGAAATCATTGTATCCTGATTAGGGCTTATGAGGTTCTATTTCATTTGAAACTGATGATGACTGATCGGCTGAATTGATTTTTGTGCCATTTGCCACGTTTTCTCTCTCTTTTTAATGATATTTCTTTTTTTAAAACATGCGGTTTGCTGTTGATTGCTTGTTAGTTTGGCCTTTGTTTATGATATATTGAGAAAGGAGGGTCACCCTCTTTGAATTTAAATAGAGGTTGAGTTTGGAGGTCCAACTGCCTGGAGCCCGCTGTCAAAAAATTAAAAAACATGGGAGGGATCTCCATCTTTCATTCTAGAACCTAAAAGACAAATGAAAGGGAGAAATTTTCCCTATTTCCACACCACAGAATGACTGATTGCTTGTCTGATAACTTTATATTGCATTTATACCACATTTTGCACATAAAACACACTTTACAGAGGATATTAAAACTAAATGAAACGGTTGTTAAAATGACACTGAATGATATATCCATGAGCCGTTTAATAAATGAGTAACTGTGACACATACTGATAGAGCTTTTTGTATTTTTTATCAATACATTTTGCTAACTTTTAATGAAAGATTTCGTCAGATGAATAAAACATGACGTGTTTTGGCCCCTTTACATCCACCATTTGCAAAAGCATGAAAACAAAAGGCTGTGTCAGAGATAATGACCACGATGCCTCGCCGATGACCCGTTCATTAGCACAGACAGAGGCGTTCAATGACATGCCGGAGAATCCAGGTGCTCCACTTCAGCCATATTTTTTACACTAAATCTCCACCAAAGCCGGTTCGAGCTTAAATTTTATGGAATATAAAATGGTGCATTAGCGTGAGGGGCTTTTCAGCGCAATGCTCGGCACAATTGTCGGCTCACGGCCGTGTTTCCACTTGGATTTACTCTCAATCACATCCGGTCATTGTACTTGGACTGATTTTCCACTTTTAGTGCTCTGGTGGCTCTGAGGTGGTGCCTTTCTGCCCCTTCATGGATTTTAGACCTGATTCTCTCTCACAGTATAGTTTTCTCAAACAGAGTGTGAGCTCATCGTTCATTGAGTTCCTCCTATTTGAGCACCTTATTAATATTTCATCTCGTACATCTGAAAGCTGTATTTACGCCTTTTTTCTTTAATTTATGTAGTGGAGTTGTCACAAACCTGAGCGGGTACATGCTCATTTGTGTAGCTTGCTAAAAAAAAAATGGCACAAACAGGAACGCACGTACTCCATTTCCCTGCCACGCTTTCTCCCCGTCTGTCTCGTTACCGCCATATCTTCTGACAACTTCAGTCAGCTTTGTCAAAATCTCCAAAAGACTGAGACTCACAATGCCAAGAAATCCACGAGGAACTGAATGCAAAGTCTCCACTTATTTCCATGACTTTAGAAAGTAAACTTTTTAACATGTGTGTGTATATGTGTGTGTGTATATATATATATATATATATATATGATCTATAGTAATGTTTGCCTCAGGCATCCTATGGGAGTGTCTATTGTTGTATTGAGATACCACAGACTGCCTTTTATTTTTTTATTTCTCAGCACAACTGCTCAAATAATGTAAAAATAATTTGCACAGCCACATCCTGAGCATGTCTTTCAAACTTCAAAGAAAGTGCGGATGATTTCTGGCTAAACTACTGGCCAGATTTGCGAGTGTTTACCTTAAAGGAAAGAAGAATGTGCTGCAGGAGACACTGGGGTTACTAGGGCATTTTTGAGCAGCTTTAAAATCCAAACACTGGGCTCCACTGGGGTGGATATTCCCTCTTTTTGATACTTCAGTTTTAGCAGTCACAGAAAACGGAAATGTAACATTTGACAAACTCCCACTGACTCAGAAACCTGATGTAAACAGACACAGATTTAACAGGAAGGGACATTAGCCAATTTAGCTGAATTCTTATGGGAACTCAATCATTTCCAAAGTGTTTAAAAAAAGAAAGCATGGAATCCATCTTATTTAGTGAGTCATGTGCACTCATTTATGCTATCAGTAACAGAGCAAGTGCATTTCAAAAAGCCAAAAGAGCCAATAAAAGGCGTTTTTGAACCATGTTTAGGTTATTGAAGCAAGCAGTGACCTGCAGTGGAAAAGTGCACAGACATCTGGCAAAAGTTTTTATTTACATTTCTTGAATTTTAACTTATTTTATTCTATTTTATTTCCATTCTATTTTTTTGCATTGTGTTGATGTATTTTAGCTTTTACGTTTTTACCTTATTTCCTGCAACTGTGATATCTGTACAGCACTTTGGTCACCCCCGGTTGTTTTAAATGTGCTTTATACATAAAGTTGGAGTTGAGTTGAGACACATTGTCTAAAAAAAACAGACTATGGGCTGTTTTTTTGGGCTGATCAAACAGTATATATTTTTTTTCTTTTGCCCAAAAAACGAAACAGCTCACAAAAACAACTTTATCTTCAAACATCTCTACGATGCGGGATCGTGTCAAACAAGACAACGGCGTCCCTGAGGCTAAATGCATGCAGGTCAGAGGCTGCAGACAGACCATCATAACGGGTAATGCGTCCTACTGAGGGCCCTGTTTAGCCAACACTCTGTATGGGCAGTGACAAGCAGTGGGAGAGAAATATTCCCATGACCTTGTTTAAGCTCAGTGGCGGGTTAATTAATGAGCGGCTGTTTTCACCTATAAAAAAAGATGCTAAGCTGAGGAGAGGTGTGTGTGCTTGCACATATGCATGTTAAATATAGCAAAGAGCCTGAGGTGGAATTAAAAGATCTTGGTAAATTGTATATGGGGACGCAGACGTGTGTTCGATTTCTATTTAGAGGAACATGGAGGAAATGGGAGGATGGAAATCACTGTTGAGCCCTCAGGTTTGCTTAGATTCCTCTATGACCCATTTTTTACCGTGCAACTCCCTCCCCTGTTGCTGCAGACCTCAGGTAAGGTGGTTTAATTTTTTTTAGCCAAGAAATGGGTTTTGTGTGGGAAGGTAATTTAGGTAAAACAGTATTATGGAGGAATCAAAGCTAAAAGATTCAGACAAAGAACTAATAGGAAATGTTCCAAACGAGCGATTAATCATACAAGTCATTTTCAAAAGATGAGCTGCGAACTCTGTTTCATTTTAAACGTGGATGATTTCTATTCATCTCTTCCTTGCACAAAAAATTCCCATCATGCAACAATTAGCCGCCACTTTACCAAAGACAGACAAATGAGAAAACTGCCCCTTTGGTTAAAAAAGAACTGACATGCTGAACAGAGGTGAGGTTTGTGTAATATTTTCCCGTAAAAATGATCTGTAACAAAGCCAGTGCCCTTTGCTTTGTACACTTTCCATATCCAGTTAGTTTAGCCAACAGGTCACAGCTCGCCATGTAAGAAAAACAGAACTCTTCCTGTAGCAGCCTCACCCACATGGGAATTGCTAAAGACCTATTAAAGGCTTAAGGAATAAAACAAAGGCTGTGAGGTGTTCACCCAGCCTCCAAACTCTCAAGGCACCAATTTGATGGGATCTGTGGGAAGCAAGCTTATTCCACTGAGACGCCACCCCCAAACCCACAGGGATCAACAGATTTATAGCTAATGTGTAGGTATCAGAGCCACATCCTGAGGAGTCGGAGCTTTACTGGCACAAGATGGACAAACTGTTTCCATTTAAACAGAACAAGAAACCCTCCTAAAAACTGAGGTGCCATTTTCTACACTTTAGTTAAGCAATTCATGTTGAAAGCTGCAAGTGTGGCTGAGAAGGGGGTGGTAGATATCTTGGGTTGATGTTTAGTAACTAGGTGATGATGTCAACATATCACCGAAATGAGAAACTCAAACCAGTCAACATCTGGAGGGAAGAAATGATTGTCCAGAAGTGCCTCATTCACCCTGATAATCACCAAAGATCCTCCATGTTCACTGTCGACCCTCAGCCTTAAAGCCGAGTACAGAGTTAGTTATTCAAAGCAAATAATGCCCTCATGATACTCCCACTGAATCTTCTTACGGACCAGTGAGTCGTTCTCTCCCCTTTAGCCAGCCTAACTTTAAAAAATGTTCTTCTGCACGTCAAAAGAAATGCACAAAATTAGCAGCAGAATTCAATGAAGCAACAAAGGATCCAAACCAGCATCAATATTAGTATTAAATAAATAAAGATGATGCCAATTAAGACAGTTCCACAACAATATTACTTATCATTTATACATTTAATGCTCTTTGTACAATATAAGAATATTTAAACATTTATCAAAGTTGCTCATTTAGTCTATAAAAATGGGGCTGATGGAAAATTGGACGCTCTGCAAAGGGAAAGCCATTTACTGCCGGCAAATGGCTTTTATGGAAAGAGGCACCATCACTAGTCATGAAGCTTACGTCTGCACCTGACAATCTGCCAGAGAGCTGACCCTCGTTCATCATGTTTCCATGTCAAAATGAGAGCTCGGTGTTTTGAGAAGAAGGGACAGCCAAAAAAAACAAAAAACTGCAAACTGTTTACATCTCCTGCTGTCTTTTCCTCTGATAAGGCTGACGTGGTTAAATGTGCGAGGAAACGTGGCATGATAGCATGTCTCCTCTTTAATTGGTGGATTTATCTATCTGTCAAAAAAAAAAAAAAAAGAAAGAAAAAAAAAGAAAAATCACCTCTTTTGCAATTTCAGCCAAGTTTTTCTGGGACACTTCCTCAAGCATGCGAGCGACGAAACAATATTGATGACCATCTGGTTTCAACTAATAGCCTTTTAAAATGAGCTATTGATCCTTCCGGGCAATTATTTTAAAAGGAACCTTGAAAAGAAAACAACTTTGAGGAGGAACTATGAGTGCAAACGAAGGCAAACTCACATCCAGGCCTGCGTGTCACTATGAAAAAATACTTACAGCGGCTAGGAAAAAAAAAATCACAGAAAACCAAAGGAAACATTTCCAAATGTCTTGACAGTAATTATTCCTGAGAGAAAAAGAAAAACAACCTGACATCCAATATAGTCTTGTTAGTAAACTTTTGTTTTTCCCCAACACTTAGAGATATAAAATGCGATTATATTTATCATCAAAGCAGACAGCTTATGGTGTGTTTATGCCATCTTTTCTCAGAGCACTCAGCCGAGCAAAAATGTGGCTGTAAAACTAAATTAAAGTTAACAAAACTGTGAAGGACCAGCATGCTTCATTTAGCATGTTACGCTCCTGTATTATACATTTGAAGAAAAAAAGGCCAAGAACTAAACAGACACAACGACAAAAAAATACCTACCAGTTTTGACACAACTAAAGGAAATGAACAAATCAGTGCTTTAGTTCCAAAACTAAAACTGGACCAAAACTAACAAATGAATGTGAACATGTTCATCCATCCGAAATTGTGTGAAATTGAGCTTCCCAAAGCCAAACTGCAACATATCAATAATAGAGTGTATTTGTTCAGCTCAACTGAAACAAATGTAAGGATCCCAAAAAGAAGTAAAAAGTTTCATTACGGACAGGAAATGTTCCAATACGGTCGCTCTTTTGACATATTATTGTGTTTCTATTAGATGGACAGGTGTAAAAGTATGACTAAGTTTGAATTTTGTGCGATTTGTAAAATGTGGGTTTACAAAGCGACAAGAACACAACCAGGTGTGCTGGACGAAAACAAACCAAACCAGTCAGCATATCAGTCTTAACTTCAAGTATATAAAAAATATATAAATATAAATTCCTGTTAAAGCAGGAAACACCTGAAACACTCAGCTGCAGCTGTGTGACACCTCCCCTCACCTAAAGCAATTCCAGTGTCATTCTGCTCTAATAAAATCCTGATTTTATAGCCCCTACACTGTTATAGCCCTGGGCCTCTGGGGTAAAAACGGCCACTTATCCTCTCTTTTTTTTTTTTAAGTTGGTCCCTGTTGAGGATCGTCGCTCTGCCTCTGATTTGAAAAGGCTCCTCTGTACCAGCTTGTTCTGTCGGGTCTTTTAAATGAAATATGTTGTGCAGTCGACTAGTTTTGATTTTTAGACTTAGACTTAGACTTAGACTTAGACTCAACTTTACTTTACTTTACTCCTTCAGGGAAATTCTGGTGTCAGTAGCTTATGTAGAGTACAGAGTTAAAGCAAGATGCCTTTGAAGATAAAAAAAATACAAAAGACAATATAAAAAGAGTGTATATGGTACAGATGTGTATGTTTCCTTTAGATATAAAGTATCTGCACAGTAAAGAACAAAGTAAAGACTAGGCTAGATGCAGTGTTTCAGGACCTTTCAGTTCAGCTCTGATATCCTGGAAAAGGCTATCAGAGGTGTTTGGATGCGTTGAATCTTTAATTTTGGGTTTTAGTGATTGTGTGTCATTAGTGAGGCTTATAGTTGTCCTACCCCCTATCCACTCGGATGTGTACTGTGTTTTTAATTTTATTTGACAATAAATCAAGTTGAACTCCAGGTTCCCATCTTAGCATCTTTTATATTACTACCTCCTACCGGGTCGTAAAAACATAACTGACAAATTCACCACTCAAGTCACTTATAAGCTACATCAGTGCAGTTAATCTGGTTAAATATATATGCACAATGAATCAGAATCAGAAATACTTTAATAATCCCAGAGGGAAATTATTCTTTCCAAGCTCTAAGGTCTTCTCTTCCCACAGAGGGAAGGGTAGACCTTAGAGACCTTCGTGGGTTTTAGTATAGAGTGACAGTTTTTTTTTCCATTTCAAAAGTTGAACACATGTTTAGGGTATTTAATAAACCAAAACGTCTTACCCTCCACTCCGCTGATGCACTTGACACGATCTCGGACCTCCACGTTGTACCCCTCGAAGGACATGAAGACCCCGTTGGGGTGGTAGGGCTCGCGCTGGGCGTAAACCTTGGAGTAGCTGTGCTGGAACTCGAACCGGTCGTAGCCGTCATACTGCACCACTTTTCCGTACACCTCGAAGTACTTCTCCACCCAGCTGAAGGGCAGGTAGACCTCGTTCCCCTCCCTCCGGCCTTTGACGGTGGTCTCGTCGTTGATGAGGCAGTCGATCTCCTCGTTTCGGTTCCCCCCGACGACGGGGGGCGGCTCCGGGGGCTGGGGGGGGTGCTGCTGCTGGCTGCTGATGCTGGCGTCCCCGATCCTGGGGCTGGGCGCCACCAGGGCGGCGCGGGGCAGGAAGCGCAGGGCGCCCTCGGTGGAGCAGCGGTTCCACAGCAGCACGGTGATGAGCGTGAAGAGCGCGCAGATCACGATCAGCGTCTTGTAGTTCACCCGGGCCGCCAGACAGCGCATCCTCGCAGCCTGCCTGCACCACGGGGAAACACACACCGGAAAGATTCAATAACGCTAAAACGCCTCTCAGAAGTACAGAATCACTGTAGAAATCAACCGATTAGAAATAGCAGAGCCTTCACCAGGCTTAAGACCATCCAGACTGTTTGCATGTGTCGTTCCAAGATGGTGGAACGACCTACCGAGCTACAAGAACAGCAGAGTCCCTGTCTGTCTTCAGAAACTCTTGAAGACGCCCCTCTTCAAAGAGCATCTCCTATCCTAACCCTAACTCGTACCTCTACCCCCCACAGCTCCTATCCTAACCCTAACCCGTACCTCTACCCCCCCAAAGCTCCTTCTGTAGTCCCTCTACCTCTATCTCTATCTCACCACTGACTCTGATCAGTGTTTCTCCTCTGGATAGCTTATTGTCATAGTGATGAGAAATTTAATATTGTGTCTACTCTGTAAGTCATAAACATAAACAACATAAACATAAACAATATCAATAAAAAGACTGAATTCATTATATAACAATGAAACCACCCCTCCCTGGGCTGCCGCCTTATCGTGGTGGAGGGGTTTGAGAGTCCCAGTGATCCTTGGAGCTATGTTGTCCAGGGCTTCAAGCCCTCGGTAGGGTCACCCAAAGCAAACAGGTCCTAGGTGAGGGATCAGACGAAAGGAAAACCCCCAAAAACCCCTTATGATGAAGAACATAAATGGACCCAGCCGGAGTCTGGGTTTCCCTGCTTCGGCTGCTGTCTCCGCGACCCGACCCCGGATAAGCGGTGGAGAATGGATGGATGGATGGACAATGAGACCAATAAGAGAAAGGACCGCCTCTTGTTCTCCAAATCAAAGACCACATAAACCTAAATTGAAGCTACCTGGAAGAACTTTCCTAAAGTAGAGGAGAAGTTCTGGCAGAAGAGAGGCTGTCCTGTGGCTCTGAATGAGGTTGATGACTTAAAATTGCGCTTAAGTTTGAGTTTAATAAAAAACAAACTATCAACGGATGCAAAAAAAAAAAGAAACAATCCGCTAAGCAGTCATGTTTTGGGCTAGGGCCTGTCTCAGCCACGACCACACACTTCCCCCATTCAGCGCCCTATTTTCGGTTGGGTCTACATGACTTCTGCCGTTCACAATCTTTGATCAAGCATGAAAAAAGTTAAAAGGTTTGTGCTTCCTTACAGCTTAGGTCCGACTCCATAAAAATGAAAACATTTAGGGAAGCAGCGTTCTCAGAGAAGAACTCGGAAATCGTTCAAATGATCATCTATATTCAGCTCATCTTTACGAAGTTTTAGAATACCAGCCTATCAAGTGGATGCAGTTGCTAGGCAACCAGCTGATATTTCAGAAAGTTTCAGACTAGAAATAATTGCACATATAATCCTATACAACCATCATTTGTCCAACCAACCTTCAACAAGTGACATCAAATGTTGATTTGAGAGCTTTGGGAAGCTCTGGTTCACCGTTTTATTTTTTTTAGTAATCGCCATTTTACGTTTTTGTTCTGTCACATTACATGTTGGCTGCTTCGAGGTAAAAGTGTACTTTAAAAACATGTCGTGAAAGAGCTCAACGCATATTGACTATACGACCTAACTATCCCCTCAAAGAATTAATTATGAAGATGGAGAAGTAGGGACCTCGTCAATGTGCCCAGACAACCCGATGAGTCATCGGAAGACTGTTCAATTTTAGGTCGTTGCGTCTTCAACTCTTTCGGTAAATATCGCAACTTCAGGTCCTGCACAGCTTCAACCCAATTACCCTTTCAAAAGGTTCACACCATCACTCATGTTGTAGGCTGACATTTTTTAATCCAATCTTAAGTCTCTTTTCCAAACGAGCCGAGATAAAGGTTACGGCCGTGCGGTTGCTCACCGTCTGTATCAAATGGACATTCCCAGCAAACAGATTTCTTCTCGTAATCATTTAAATCTTTGATCCTTTTAGAGAACGTTTCCACACATGAATCCGTCCCTCTCCTGGTCCTATTGTGGGCCACGCTTGGCGTTTGAAAGCCCGCTGGGTTCCTTTGACATTTTCACCACGCAAACAAGAAATCAATAGACATCCTTAGGTCTCCTCCTCTGCACTAATTACTGCTTACTGCCCACAGAATTTACTGTTACAGTGATGACAGAAGGGAGGAGAAACAATCATTATTCTCCAAGTCCATTTCAGAATATCGGCTTAAACGAGGTACCCTGAAGGTCAGCTCAATTAATGTGCATTAATTGCTCAAAAGCAATCTGTTAGGACCATGCGAAGGAAAATTATGGTGACGGGGGCCCTTTGAACAACGCCAATACCAGAGATGGATGCCTTTTTTTAGCTTAAATGATCTCTCTATAGGAAGGTGTTTCGATCAAGAGGAGGAGAAGAAGCTTTGACGCATTTCCGTCTAATAATTCACTGCCAAACATAAAAGCTATAATTGATATTTAGAGACCATCCAGCAGGATGCAGTGATGAAAGACTGGGCTGATGGGAGCTCCGACAAAGCTGAAAATGTGCTGGAGGAGGCCTGGGGACTGCACACTGAAAGATAAGTAGGACCGGCCCAGTCGAGGAACCGACTATAAATAATTGGCTCTTTTTATAGCACCGTGTTGCTGGTGTTGAGCTCAGGCTCAAGGTGGATATACACGGGCTTAGGCATGGGATCACCGCGAGCATTTTAAAGCCTCACGCTGACTTGGATGCTTTTTCATTCACAGGGATGTTCCATTTAACCAATTTAATTTACATCTTAACGCTTGAGCAGGAAGCTGAGAGCAGGAGGAGTTCATGTTGTGGGGAGGTAAACATGAGGGAGATTGTTCACGTATCGGAAACCTTGATGGTAATGTTATTCTTTAATGAGGGGAGGATGTAATGAGCAACTTGTTTTCATGATTTGCATAATTAGTGAGCAGTTCAAAGGCCTAATGTGCAAGGGGGACCTGACTCTGAAATAACCAGACAGATGCAAACACTGGACAATCTGAGGTTTTGGGTTTAGGCTACAAGACTCAGTGGTCTGGCATGAGATGCGGGACCACTGGACTCCAGATGTGCAGCCTATGGGAAGTGTGTTGCGTGCTCAGAGGGGTGAAGAAGGCAGATGTACGAGCACAAAATGAGATCGGACAGCTTAAGCATAATGATTGAGCAAAACATACATAAAGATTGATTTCTCTTTGAGTGGATTGTGGATCACTGGTGGATAGAGGGTCCAGAACCATGTATGCCATTCTGGTAAAAGCTGGACCTGTTCAGGTTTGGAACAGACTGAAAATAAACTTCTTTTATTTTCTAAAAACTCCTATCTCCGTAGTTTTCTCAAACTGGTGAATGTCTGAATGAGAATAAAGAAGCTTTTCTTCTAACCTTAGTTGTTTTTAGCCAGTTTGGGTAAACATGTGACTTTGGGGAAAAATCTTTCCAATTAGTGACACAGATAAAACCTACTTCTATCTAATAAATACTTTATTTTCAATAAATTCCTCAGCCTGGCCTAGAAAAAAAAGGTTGCAAAACAGAGAATGTGGTTGTTTGTTAGCCATGAGCTCACAATGAGAGGAAAGTTGAAGAAATGTTTTTCATTCCTAACCTCTGTCTCTTGGCACCGGATGCCACACAAATCTGTACACTGTGGATTTTTATAACATATTGAAAAAGACGGCAACCTGCTGTGTGGTTTTGACACAGGAATGTTTCCACTTGATCTCCGTTAAAGTAGCAGAGTCTGTTTTCCTTCCCCGACTCTAAAAACCATCAAATAGCTTCCAACGAAGAGGGAAATGATTTGTCGTACATGGTGTCGACTAAGCAGACCTAGAAAAAAAAAAACAACAAGTCTGACACCATTACTAATGGCCTCTAGACTCTGTTCTCAACAAATGAAGACATTTGTAAATCACATCTACTGTGATGAACCAGTTAATTACAGAGCAAACAGACTGCATTTAGCTCATTACGCAGACAGTGCTGCATTGTCCCTGGTGTAATCTGACCCAGATTCCCTCCAATCCATCAGGAGGCTGCTTTTACCAGAGAAACACGAGTCCTGTACGTTCCTTCAAAGGGCTCGGAGTGATTTATGTTTCAGTATTCTTGACGAAGTTTTTTACGACTTATTAATAGATGAAGAAATGTTTGTAAGGAGGTCGAAATAGAAAGCTGAGTGGGCAAAAATGCTCCACCGCAGACAAAGGTCCAATTTATTCAATTTCATAATTATAATAAATCTCCTAAAGAGTTCAGACTTTAACTATAAAGGCTGAAGATCAGAAATAGCTTGTCGGAATATTACAAGTCTTTATGTAATCTGGTTTTTACCAGATGAGCTCAGGGTAACTTGATTTAATCTCTCTGGTTATTACGCCTTTATCTAGAAGATGAACGACAATGAGATGAAAAATAGGAACTAAAAATAAAAAACAGAGGCAGATGCAGGTCAGGAGGGGAAAGACAAGCACAGCACCATGTGCGAGATCATGGCCAAAGACAGCGGAAAATAAAAGCAGATTTTCAGCTTACATTCTCGGGACAGGAAATTGAAAAACACAGTCACAGGTGAAACAACCCTAACCCTAACCCTAACCCCAACCCTAACCCTAACCCTCATCTGCAGGAGTTGGCACAGACGAAGACACGTTTTTAAAATCAAAGTTTAACGCTAACCCCAACGGTTTGTAGTTTAAATCTACCTTTTCAAGCACTGATGGCAGTTCAAATTATCACTGATTGATAATTACTGATTATTTCCCCCTCGTATGAGAGAGTGAGATCCCTTCCGAATATGTGCCGAGGTAGAATCCTCTGTTTTTAGGCCGTTACGGTGGTTTTTAATTCAGATTCCCTCTCCTCTAGTTGATGGAAATATAAGTCCTGAACCCCTCGGAGAGGCGCCCCGAGCTCGCCAAACTTTTCTCATTAGCTTTCAAAATATTTCCAAGTGGGTGGAATCCTCCCAGAAAGAAGTTGTGCCTGAATAATTCACTCTATGAAAATCAAGGGTTATCTTTTTCTTTTTCTTTTGATTGTGAAAATGTGTCTGTGGTTGTGCTGACTCCAACGGATGAGGAAGGGAGGCTTTTTTTTTTTTGGAGGGGGGTCTCAATTAATTTGGGCGTGTCGATTTCTATCCCCTAAATTGTAAAGTGATGCAGCTAACAGACATTTGGGAGAGTAGACTCTGTGTTTTCAGAGAGTTTGACTACATCGATTCTTTCTGACAGCGAGTTTGAGCCCAACTGGCGGCTTTTTTCCGTCCTGGTCTCCCGGATCGGAACGCTCAACATTCCCAACACGCGAAAACGGGAAGGAGGGAGGGTGGAGGGGAGGCTGACGGGAATTCTTCTTCTCTTGACATTTTATTGCCGTGATGGCTGCATCGCGTCAATAAAATGTCAAGTGCCCGTGAGGAAGCTTCGAGGAGGGGTGGGAGCGGAAACCCGGCGTGCTGAAAGTTCAGGTGGAGCAGCCGGAGGTAAACTCCTGGCATTTCCCTTTCGCCGGTGAGGGGAGACTGGCTGGAAATGATCGGCTGGTGATGGAGCTCAGAGGCATGTTGCTCTCCTGTGGAGACGTGTGGATGAGTTCAGGGGATGTCTGTTGTGGTTCTGAGCCCGATTATGACACTGTGAAGGCTTCAGGGAGGATAAGAAATACTGGGAACTTTATCCCCACAACAATTTAGTATAAAAAAAAGACTAACAACTACTTCTCTCTCTTTTCTTAATCTCTTCCAGCATGTACAGTCTTAAGCTATTACTAATTTTATTGTATATCATGAACACAATCGATTCATTAACCTGAAATTTGCCTGTTACCAACACACATCACCCTCATGAGTTTGTCTTCTTTATAGTCAACCATTTAGTATAAAAGAAGACTAACTACTACTTCTCTCTTTTCTTAATCTCTTCCAGCATTAACCTATTACAAGTTTGATTGTATATCATGAAAATAGATGATTCATCAGCCTGAAATCTGCCTGTTACCAACAAGAATCAACCTCATGAGTTTGTCTTCTTTATACAGTGGGGGAAATAAGTATTTGACCCCTTGCTGATTTTGCAGGTTTGCCCACTTACAAAGAATGCAACGATCTATAACTTTAATCATATGTACATTCTAACAGTGAAAGACAGAATCCCAAAGAAAATTCCAGAAAATCACATCATATGAATTTATTCAAATTGATAACCCTCTGATGAGGAAAAATAAGCATTCTTTGTAAGTGGGCAAACCTGCAAAATCAGCAAGGGGTCAAATACTTATTTCCCCCTCTGTAGTTAAGGTATGACCGGGACCAACGTTAAGGCAATGCAAAGGCACAGAAAGTGTCTGGCAAAAACAACCGCTTCTGTGTTTGAACCTGTAAATAATGTACGACCACCTTACTGCATGGTTAAAAAAACGGACAGATGGTCAGCTTACAGCCCTTCATCAGCACGACACACCGGCCCACAACGCCACGCGGCAGACAACAATACTCACACCCACCGCCGGCGAGTCGCTAAACTGCTTTGAAGTTAATGCGCCCGAGAGTTTTTCTGTGGAGGATTAGGCAGGTCATTACCAAAAAGCTTATAGCTGAGGTTTGCTGAGGGATTAAGCCGTAAACATGGAGGGGGGCAAGCGAGGGGAAAAATGAAGGCAAACTTTGAGATGCGGGTCAAGCCAGGTGCTCGTCTTCCCTCACTACAAAGAAAATAAAATACGTTTAATAGTATCAGAGTGACTGCGGTCAGAGGAAGGGTGGACACAGTCCAGGCTTTTAAGATTTGCTGCTCACTGGTAGGGTTTTCACGATACTAACATTTTCAACTCGATACCATTTTCGATACCACAAGGATAAAACCAAAGACCCCAAAATGTATGAATTTTGACAGGTTAGTGTCTTTGGTTTCAAAGTTACCTATTACTGATGTTATCAGACCCTTCATAATTGTGAGAAATAAGTATTTTCTGGTTAAACTAGTTTGGACTTATTGTACAAACCTATTTAACATTCACTATTTTAACATAATTTTATTCAGTGTTTGCTAGATTCATTTCACTATTCTTAAATTAATGTCTATGTTGCCATGAAGCAGTTAGGATTTTCTTGCCTGGGATCTTCCTATTGGTGACCTAATCAAAATGGCCGACTTGGATGTGGGGGAGTTGGATATCCATCCTTGTTCCTGCAGTCTGCAGCCAGACGGACTTGATTAATGTTAGCGTGTTGTTATTAGCCATTAGCCGCAGCTAGCAATTCAAGGCTAACGATAATAAGATAATAAGCAACGAAAATAAATAAATAAGAGAGAAGGGGCGCAACATCAGCAGGTCAGCCCTACTCACTGGTCAGGTTGTACCACTAAACACTGAATATTTGGGGACTTCTATACATCAGTTTCCTATTTCGGTCTTAACCATTTGTTTGAATTGAAAACAGTTTATTTTGTTTAACGTTCAGATTTAGGGGTTCGGGTATCTTGTTTGACACATCATGGATATTTTTCTTTCACGTGGAGTCCAAAAAAACTTGTGTGATAGGGGCTTTGCAGGAGTTTCTTGTGATGTGTGTGATGTCCAGGGAGAAACCAACTTTGTTCCTTTTGTTACCACACAGAGCACACCACAAATCCATCTGTTCACACAGAGTATGAACAGGCCTGGAGTCCATCTTTCCTTCTGAAGGAAACCCGTCTCAGCGACCTCATTCTTTCTCTCACCGCCCAGAACTTGTGACCATTCTTAAAGCGCTGGAACAAAGACAGGGCAGTAAATGGAAAGCTTCTCTGCAGTCAGCCCCCGTCTGCCTGCCCTTCTCCAACCTGCCGTCGCTAAGAACAAGATTCAGAGATACTTAAAACTCCTCCACCTGAAGCAGGGACTTATCCCTGACCTTGGGAAAGCATTGAACGCTTCTCCAAGGCCTTTGATTTGAAAGGTTTGTAATTATTATTCATGAGATGATAATATTTACTCAAAAATGTACATTGTACTGTATGAATGTAATGAAGATAAAAAAAATTATGTTTGCTATGTTTTAATTTATTTCATGTGGTGTCCAAAATAAATATATAAATAACGTGGCTGCATTAGAAAATTAATTTCTATCTTTTTCCAAACAGGTAGACAGAAATAAGCTTATGCTAAAGCTTTAAACAGGTGCAAAGCATTAAAAAAAATTCAGGACGTGAAGGAGATCCTCTATGGCAGGAAATGCCTGGAGTTTGAGCTAATGTCAGACCCATTAGATATTCTGCCTTCCTTCCCTGAGAGCCTCCCCTTCATTTCCCCTCTATTACCATCCGAGCAAACAATGAGAAAAACTGAAATAGAGAAAACTAAATAGAGAAAACGTACATGACCGTTAGCTCCACGGTGTAACACCAGGGCCATGTGGCATAAATACCTCGAGCATCATCGGTGAAATATTGGGTGACAATTCCGATTAAATTATGGCTTTAATGGACCCACCGTTGGTTAACAGAGTTCTGCCTTTCTTACCATCAGAACGATTCAAGGATTTTAGGTGGAAAACTGTACGTCTGAAGCCCCTCATGACAGACATGATTATAAATGTAATCAGAAACAAAACCGGGCTCTTCTTCACCGGGGGACACACGAGTCCAAGATGCTCCGTTTAATTTGTCCGTGGAATGAAGTGAAGAAGAAATCTGCATGCAGGAGAGGCTCCGGGAGACATGGAGTGCGCCATCGTATTGAAACAAACACTAGACCTCGTTACAAACAAGGTCACAGTCAGAGTGTGGATGAAAGTCATTTAGAAAATAACCTCCTCTCTGTTTACCCGTTCTGATTTATTGAAGAGAAAGTGAACAGTAGCTGAAGCTGTATTTGGACATTAAATGTGCTTAAAATACACAATGGAGAAAAAAAAATGAGGCGAGTCAGAACAAAACTGAAATAAAAACAGTCAGACGAGAGTTGTAGGATACAAATCTCCTCTAGACTAGACTCAACATAGTCAATGTTGCACTTAAATTTTGGATCATCTAAGATGGAAAACGTCAAAACTAGGCTTGTTCCGATCCGCTTTTTGCAAAAAAAACAGGAGAAAAAGCAGATCCAGACTCCAGATCCGGGTTTTTTTTAAAGTCCGATCCCACTCGAGCATTAGCTATAGCATCTGTAACCCACAGGTCTGTGTCCTAACCATTAAGTTGTTATCAGAGTAAATCCCTGTTCATCGTGAGTCTGACAACTAAGTAAGTAGATAAATAACTTTAAACTTTAATACATGCTCTGATAGGCCGGGATCGGGATCGGAATCGGAAGTGAAAAAAGCTGGATCGGGACATCCCTAGCTAAAACTGTACAAATGTCTTTAAGTCTTTCCTGGGAACGTGTATGGCGTCCACAGGGATGTGGATGGAACTCTAAAAACAGATGTTACAGATGTGCTGTAACTGCAGCTCCTATAATGGCCGTCGGGAGTAAGCTCACCTCTTCTACTCCTTCAACAAAGTACCAAACATCCCGTCCCCCTCCACCATCCGGTCCACAGCCGAGTCCTCCGGGGTCTCCCACCAGCAGGCTCCTCAGCACCTGAACAGAGCAGAAGAAAACATGCTTTATCGATCCCACTCCCATTGCAATCTGCACTAAGCTTGTCCCGATCCCATATCTGGATCTGATCGGCCCCCCATATTCGCAAAAAAGTGCTTATTGGCCGGCAGGAGAAAAATTTAGATCCAGATAATGCACCCTTTTCTCCTTTTGAACTCTCTTTAGTCACTAAACCGATGTGTGACCAGTGAATTTCTCCACTGTGAGATCAATAAAGCTCTCTTATCTTATCTTATCCAGTTGTTTTTTTTAAAGTCCGATCCCACACTAGCATTAGCATTAGCATCTGCTAACCCACAGGTCTGTGTCCTAACCATTAAGTTGTTATCAGAGTAAATCCCTGTTCAACATGAGTCCGACAACTAAGTAAGTAGAATAAATAACTTTAAACTTTAACACATGCTTTGATTGGCCGGGAGGTGCAGGGTTGTTTCATGGACATGGACATCCGTGTCCAATAAAAAGGCCCACAGAGCGGAGTCACTCAGAGCTGGAAAAGGAGGAGACGGTTTCCATGGCGGCAGATTTGAGCATCCGTTTACTTGTCCTAGCGACATCTTTTGGGGCAAACATCTTTTGAGTCTCCTCTTACAGATTTTGATGCACACTTAAAGGAATCAGGAGTGCTGGGGCTCTGCTTTTCCAGCCCTGAGGAGGCATAAGAGCTCCGCCGCGGCGATGAGTCAGCTGACCTTCAGAATGATTTCGATTCAAAAGAAAAATATTAGGGGAAAGTCTTCTCCCTGCCTACCTGTCTGGAGACGGATTTCAGCTCCTGGTGATAAATGAAAGCCCAAAAACAGGCTGTCACAAACAGCTCCAGACGCACGAAAGCTAAAGGCGGCGTTTGTTTGTTTTTGTTTTTCATGGAGGTAAAAGTGTGACTGATTGTTTTTTTGAGTGCCAGTAAAGTTTTATACAATTACTGTGCAGCTGGAGAATGATTCAGGGGAGGGCAGCATTTCCAATCCATAGATACAAGAGGAAAAAGAGCTGAAAACCATTAATCTGAAAAAAAAGTCTACTTTTGGATTTTGTGGGCTTTTATCAGTTATTTGCACGACTGAATATAAACTAACATATTCTCCTGAATTTGTACAAATCCAAAGTGAGGAGAAATCATCCTTTAAATTTAATCTGAATCGGCCTCACTATTCATCTGTGAATCTGTGCTTCACCACATTTTCTGCTGGTCAATTCTGAATGACTAATTATTGCCATTCAGGATGAAACGGAGGTGGAGAATGAGGCCGGTGAAAGGAAAAACCCCGTCAAGGTTGCTGGTTACAGACCGCCTTTGCTGTTGATCGGTTGACTGATGAGGACGACTTCATTTTCTCGATATTCCTCCCAGCGCCGCCATTTAGAAAAGCTCCACGCTCTCCAAAGAAATCCTTCAAACAGTCGAAATAAATTATGACTGATTGCTCCAAAGCAGCTTTCCAATACCCAACATTCAAAAAGAAACATAATTAACCACGCTTATTTTTGTCCTTTGTGGCTAATTGCACCCTTAAATCACGGCTCAGTGCACCTCAACACTGGAGCTCTATAAATTAAGGTCAGAACACAAACGCGTATTTGTGACTGCGGCCGATTAATTTATGGGCTTTTCAACAGTGGGGTCATTAACGTAAAGCCAATCAATCAGTTTAAATACCCACTGATAGTTTACGCTGTAATTAATCTTTCCATTTCATTTCTAGGCCCCGTTTGAAACTAGTTATTAAATTTAGAAAAGGTGCTAAATCACCAGATAAAAACGAGAACATATTGATCTCTTAATGAAACATGGTTATCGACAAAGCACTCAAATTAGAGGCTGCAGAAATGAAACCAGCTGGGCTCCTCTCTGATGGTGGAAGGTTTACAGCAGCTTGACTGAGAGGAAAACAGTGGGAAAAGAATAAAGCTTAATCATATGAAGATACAGATGTCCAACTCCCAAGACAAAGGGATCATTTTGATTTTAAAAAGCCAGGGCATCTCGCTTTACCACGGAAAGTATACTGAGATTACTTATTGAAAATTATTTTCTGAAGAACTGATCCTGTGATAATTCTAAAAATACGTATGATAAATAAATCATTCAATAAAGATCATTCTTAAAAAAAAGAATTCTACTTATAGAATAATGTATGGAATGAGGATATTTGGGTTTTTCCACATTTTTCCAGATTTGGTTTAACTGAACTTTTCTTGGTTCTATAAATGATGTACTCAAATGAGTGTTTTGGTCCTTTAGAATATCAGAGGCTGAAATATCTGATTTCTTGATTTCTATAAATGGTGCCAAAAGCAGGAAGAGACAAAAAAAAGGGTGTTTCCTGTCAGGATCCATGATACAAACAAATAGTTGAATTAAAATATGTGAGACACTCTGTGCTCCTTCAGTTACAAGTTGATCTGCTCAAAGTAAAAACAAAAATCTGACTATTTTGACGCAGTTTTTCGAAGGCACAAACCGTTTCATCTGCGACACAAAGAAGTTCAGAAAGCTTCCATCTCAAGTGTTTTGAAGAGAAAACTTTCCACCCAACATGCCAAACAACAGGTTCTTATCGTCCATTGCTGGTTACAACTTTATTCTGCAATGTCACCCCTCAATGGGTCCTGCGCACCTTCAGATCCAGTTTTTTTTCTTAAGTCCGATCCCACACTAGCATTAGCATTAGCATCTCTAACCCACAGGTCTGTGTCCTAACCATTAAGTTGTTATCAGAGTAAATCCCTGTTCAACATGAGTCTGACAACTAAGTAAGTAGATAAATAACTTTAAACTTTAATATATGCTCTGATAGGCCGGGATCAGTATCGGATTGGAGGAGCAAAGAGCTGTATTAGGACATCCTTAGTTCTTTCTTTTTTCCCTATTGCTATTTTCTATGTGATGAATTCCCTGAAATGCACTGAAAGTCCCAGTCAAAAATCTCTGAGCATCTGAGGAATTTATAACGTAGAAGGTGAAAAGTCTGGGAAAAACAGGAAAACACCTTGATAATTCGGGTGATTTGGTTCTGCTTTGATTGGGCTGACAGATCTGGAGGAAATGGCTGCTGGTCAGAGTGAGAAAACACCGTTACGGGCAGCACACAGCGAGGCAGAAAATGTCAGCAGTCTTAATCAATATTCCCCGAGCTCTGAGACTTCTGGAGGCAGGTGTTCAGGCGGCAGACAGCGAGGAGAGGAAAATGAAAGCGAACGTCAGGTAAGAGCAGCTCATTCCTTCCCGGAGCTCATCCTGCTGCCTCTTTCAGGCGTGAGGACGCGTTCGGCCTCCCGTGGAGCGCCAGACACTTCCTGTGCGCCTGGGAGTTTTTAAAACAGCGATTTGTGGCTTTTTCTACTCCAATTTACAGTAAGAGATGACTTCACATGACTTCGCCCGAAGGAAAAACACGACGGAATATAAATCAGATGAGAAGCTTACAACAAACACAAGTTGTCTGGGAGACCAATGTGCAACCTAGGGATGTCCCCATCCAGATTTTTTCACTTCCGATCCGATACCGATCCTAGCCTATCAGAGCATGTTTTAAAGTTTATTAGTTTATTAGCTAGAGGAAAAACTGACCCCACCTTTGCAAATAGATTGTTTTTATTCAAAGAACCCGTCCCCTTATGATGTAGCCTAACATCAGTCCCACTTGTTGTTTCGAGGCTTATTGTCCACATGGGCCTTACTAGTTACTAGTTAGTTAGCCTACTAGCCCGCTAGTTATTTAGCCTGCTATTCTGCTAGTTATTTATCTACTTACTTAGCTGTCATACTCATGTTGAACAGGGATTTACTCTGATAACAACTTAATGGTTAGAACACAGACCTGTGGGTTAGGAGATGCTAATGCTAATGCTAATGCTCGTGTTGGATCGGACTTAAAAAAAAGGAAAAACTGGATCTGGAGTCTGGATCAGCATTTTCTTCTGCTGGCCGATACGCAGTTTTTTGCAAATATCGACAACCGATCCGATCCAGATATCGGATCAGGACCAGCCTACCATAGATAAAGATATTTTTCTTGTCATTCATGGACCTCTGGTGAGTTTCAGCAGGACTTCTGATCGTGTTGAACATCTTGTTGTGATTTTGGGAGGATTTAAAACTACAAACACATATACATATATCTTTGAAATGAAGCTAAAGCTGAACCAGAGACAGAATACAACACATCTGGGCCCAAACAGATTTCAATCACAATCATAAGGACATAAATTCACTTTAGGGTTAGTTTACAAGCAACACCTCTAAAAGTATCATCATACTCATAGGCTCAAACCCTATGTGAACTGGATTTTTTAAATAAAAACATTCAGTTTCCTCCCTTTTCCTCTCAGACTATGCTGATGCCAGATTAGATTTAGCCTGAGGGTACACAGTTATCAACTTACTAGCGTCTGCACAGCGCTAAAAAAGAGGAGATGATGTTGTGTTGCTCTGTGGAATCACGATACCCTGCATAAGTTTGCAGGATTGCTTTTATTTCCATTACTTTCATTTATTTTAATGCACACCACAAAATGCTTTAAACTTGCCCGGTGTAAAGAAAGTGTGCCATTCATTTCCTTTAAACTCTACTTCAACCCCACGAGCCCAACGTGGATCACTGTTGTCTTACACCTCTTTTTAAACCAAATCTATTTCTGTGTTGGCTCTGGGATGGAGCTGCATGCGGTCCCGGTTTATTTATGAATGCAGCTGAACACAGATAACCTGCGTCTATGCACAGAGAAGCACAGCCACAGAGCAGCGCCTGTTTGGGTTTTAGAATCAATAAATCATTTTAAGAACATGGCAGCACATCCAGTTTGAAAGCTAAACAAAGATCTCCTCTCTCATCTGATGGAACTGCGTCACTTTTATTCAAACTGAAACTCAAACGAGTTGTGCGTCACAAGTCATGTGGTCATTGGATTTCAACTCTAATTTCCTTTGTAAAATCTAGACAGATGGCATGAAATAACTCTTTGCCATAACTCAGTTTTTTGCTTTTAAATAGTGAGAAATGTTCTTTTAAAAAGGAGCTTATTACAGTTTAAAGACAACAAAACAACCTTTAACCCTTTAAAGCCCAATCCAAGAATAAAACAAAACAGAAAATTACCTTTATTGATTTGAATTCCTTATTTGGCCAAATATGTAAAAAGAAAAAACAGAAATACATTTTTTATATTAATAATTTATTACTATGCGATAAGTCCAGATTATTTTTTGTGTAGTCTTCTGCCCCCTGTTATCAGGTGTATCTGATTGTGGACAATAGGATTTTGAGCAAAGTTTTCACCATTAAATTATGCCAAAGGAGTCAGACGCAAAATATTTCAGAAACAGTGTGTATCAAATATGATACATTTGGCATTACAGGGTTAAAATATCACCATATCTTAACAATGCATTGATCATTTCTGGAATTTAACCATCTTTCATATGGACACTGGCCACGTAAACAATGTTAGAGCACCTACAAACAATGGTCAGAATGCCACCTCTGCCTTAATGCGAAAACTCCTGAAATCAGGAGAATCCCGTTAGCAAACAAGAATAAAACAATCATAATAAATCATGTAAACCTGGCCCTTCCAGATCCCCATCCAATGGACCATCTGCAGGACTAACTGCCCGGTTCAGAGCTGTGAAGGCACCATAAGGAGATGCATCTAGTATCAGAGGACCAGACAGAGAGCATTCCCAACAAAACTCCTACTTAGCATCCCATAAGAAGCTGAAGCCACACCAGACTGGATGGCAACAGTTTTACAGCGCTTTCTTTTAATTTTTAAGCTAAATGTTTAAAGTTTAAAGCTGAACTAGGTCAAAGAATGAGTTCTAAAAATAATTTCTTCAGGATGTGTGATCAAGGGCAGTGAAGCGGAAGCAACATTAGCTTTGCTCCAAAGTGCTTCATCATGCACTTCTCTGATATTCTGACGGCATTTTAGACGCCTTTACATAATGTCCCAATTCAATTAACCTGTCCCAGGCAAAGGGATGGATTCCTATTGATGACTCATGAACGTTAGCTTTATATCCATATTTATATTCATTTTACGATAGCTTAACTGGAAATAGTAGCTCTCGTTAATTATTCGAGTTTTTCCCGTTTTGCTGCCATCTTCCAAGACTTGTAGTCCGAATAAAAATGTCCATCTGTCGGACGTTCACTCTCACTGTGGAGTCGGTTGCTGACCAAACACTGAATAATAGCACCGCTGATAGCACCGTGGTGCCAGCCATCGATGACCATCTGATGCCCGGAGAATTATCCAAGAACTCCGAGTCTGCAAAGTGGAGGGCTCAATTAACGGGAGATTTCTGCTGGCAGAGCTGATTAAACGTAATCACTTCTTATCCCCAGCACACACTCATGCAAACCAAAAGTACAACGAAAAGCAATTTAGAGCAAAACAAACAAAACGGCCAGTACGAGGGAAACGGCTAAATGCTAAACAAACTGCAATTTTTCCGATGCTGAACAAGACATCACTAAATGGAATTATTTCACAATACTTAAAAGCGTGTAAGCACAAAAACAAATCTGGCCCATCTTAGACAGTTACGTTTACAGCTAAGTGGTGATGTTTAGTTTGCTTTTTTGTGCAAAAACGAGAAAGAAAGTGTACTTTTCTTGGCTAATTTATTCAATCAAAGACTAAATAAACACCTATTTGCATTAGTTCTTTCATTGTGAGTTGCAATAAACATTATTCATTACAATAAAAACCCCAAACCAACCAGAAACAAATACATTTTTGGCCTTATGAGTCTCAAATGAAGGAAATCTTATTTTATTTAATCAATGAGCACCTTTCAAATGTTTGTGTGGGTCATATTCTCCTAACTGGTCCATTCCCATGCAACCTCCTCCAGCTCTCCAAACATTAGGGTAATTTTCACACTGGATTTAGCTAAACAAAGAGGGTTTTAGTGGGTCTGAGTCACATGCTGGGAGAAGCGTTGTGGCTGTCACAAGCATTCAGGAATATAGTTGGTAAATTCTGATGTTATTTAGAGGTGCTTTGCATGCATTAGGAGACCGTCCATTCCTTTGTGCGACTGGGAAAATGTGAGTCTTTTTTCCCCCCCAAACTGAAAAACAGACTGAGAGCAGCTGCTCACAGACCCGTTACTCTCTTATTACCAGCTTCTCAATTCTTTATTCAAGAAAATCCCTTTAAAAATCAGCATATTCCCACTGTTCACATGCAGAACCACACGGCTGAGATCCGTTCAGTGTAAGTAAAGCTACAGGATGTGTTGCATGCAGAGTTTAAATAGCCCTGCGGTGCCATTAAAGATGAAGGTAAAGAGGAACAGAAATGCTTCGGGGGAGCCGGCTGAATCAATCCAGAACACAAACAAAACACAGGAATTTGAAGACGGAAGCATCTGCCACGAGACACGTTTTGGAGAGAACGGGAAAGTTTGCAAGATGAAAGTCAACGGGAGGGATAGTTTTTGGAAACAGAGCCTGTCCACACTGTGTGCTGCAGTCCGTAGTGAACTCTTTCCAACTCGTAGGAAAAACGTTGGCGATCAGATTTTGGCAGCAAGTCACAGAATGTGGATAAATATCCACGTTTAGCAACTCTGACACACGAGGTTGGAAATCATAGATTATGCGGTTTTAGTCGAGCGTTTAAAGCAAAAAAAACATTTAGAGATGTTTCATTCTTACCAGACTAGGGTTGTCAAAAGTATCGATACTCAAAAAAGCATTGATACTAAAATGTTGTTGTCCAAAAAGTGTATGTTAAAAAGGTTTGTGCAAAGTCCAAACAATTTTAACCAGAAAATAACATTTATTTCTCACAATTATGAAGGGTGGACGGTTAGGTTTAGGGTTATTAATGCGGCCCAATGGCCACGATAACATAAAATTACATAAGTTTGAAACCAAAGACACTAACCTGTCGAAATTCAGTTAAATTTGGGGTCTTTGTTTTTATCCTTGTGGTTTCAAAAATGGTATTGAGTATCAATTATTTTCCTGAGTATCGGTATCGAGTTGAACATTTTCGTATCTCGACAACCCTATACCAAACATTTTAAAAAATTAATCGACAGTGACCCAGTCTTTAGTTTTCATTTCACCCCAAAGTAAAAACCAAAAAGCAGAAGCCATAACATAACATAATGTGTGCACTGACACCCTACGTGCTGAAAGACAAATGAAACGAGACTAGCTTTCCATTCTGGCGACAGCTCCAACAGAAGCCCAACTTGTTAGCGGCAGAAACTCTGAAGAGAGGAGGCGTCCGCGTCCCGGCTGCCTCTCGCACGGAGACAAGACTCCCATCCTCAGAACCTTGTTAGTTCTCTAAAAAAGGCCGCGGACTAGTTTAGAATATTAAGCAGCTCGTGCTGTCAGAAATCAAAAGGGTTTTGGGAGAGAGTGGGAAGCCTCAGAAAGGCTTTGATGGTATGTATCGCTCAATCTGTGGCAGATATGACAGAATGAAAAAATAAAGGCAGTGGAACAAAGGGGCTCTGAGGGGGGGAGGGAAGCGGGGGTTATTTTCCTCCAAAGAATTCTGCATATGTCATTATTCCTCAATCAGAGGCTTCTTGTTAAAATGTCAAGACTTGGAACGGCAAAGGCGGAGAGCCACACGGGGACGGAAATAGAAACAAAAAGCAGAACATGGGAGGCCGAGATGTTTCAGGTCATTATATTTCATCATATCAGCCACACTCAAGTCAGGAAGTTGTCTAGATTCCTGCAATGTTACGAAGCTGAGAACCTTTCCATCAGTCGTGCCACTAAAAACATCCCCTCTGCTTTGTCCTGGCGTCCAATTCTCTGTAAGGAAGGAAAAGAGGGCGGCTTCACACTGGGAGACAAACGACGGAGGTGTGGTGTAAAACAACTTAGGAGGAAATCCTTTAACATTCCTGTCCTGTGGGGCAAGGAACTGATCCCTAACTGATGCTGTAGTGTGTTTCCTGGAGGAATTTAAATCTAGTTAATAGCCGAATTATCCAAAATACTTAACTCATTGGCTGCCAAAGACGTCTATAGACGTCAATTCAAATACAACCGTTGGCTGCCAAAGACGTCTATAGACGTTTTTTAATGTTTTTCAACGCGAGTGGCTGGGGGACGATCTGCTAAAGCTTGTCCGTAAATATCAGGCTTCTAGACAGAGTATGTACTAACAAATTGACACTCTAGGGGGCAGTGCCACTTTTGATGGGAGATGAGCATAGACTGTAGGCAAATAGGAAAAACGCAATGGTTCGCTATATGAGAAATGGCGCTGGACGGAATACGGTAGAACGGAATATGGTAGAAACAAATTTTTTTTCCTGATGAAAGAAGAGAGTCTACTCTTTCTTTTGGTGTGTTTGGTGTTTACATAGTCATAGCAAAAACTATCCTGTGGCTCTTGAAAAATCCGTCAAAATGCTCAAAAAACTCTGGCAGTATGGGACTCTGTTCTGAAAATGGTTGGCAGCCAATGAGTTAATCATGGAAAATTTAAGTTCCACAGAAAGACTCAATAACGTCAGGAAAACAAGTTGATTTATTAGCTAGGGGAAAAACTGACCCTATCTTTGCAAATAGATTGTTTTTATTCAAAAATTCCCCTTGTGACGCAGCCCAACATCAGTCCCACTTGTTGTTTCAAGGCTTTATTGTCCACATGGGCGACTAATCCAGCCTCCAGGGAAAAAATACCTCAAAAGAGAGAGAAAGGAAAAACGGTGAAGAGCGGAAGAGTTCCAGAGATAATCAGGACAAAGTAGATTTCATATGTAAGCTCCTTGGCACACACGCAGCGGAGGAATTTCCCAGAAATGTCAGGAGCCTTCCAGCAACATGGCTGAACGCGTGTGGCGGGCATCAGAGTGGAGAACTGTTCAGAGTATGTGCCCCGAGGTGATTTTAAAAAGTGTCTCTCTCAAACTGACTTTGTCTTTACTTTAATCTGCAGGTTTAACTTTAACTGGCCTTTCAAAGCAAATGATTGCTCCCGTCAGGGCTCCCGCATGTCACCGGTTTTGGATACATCTGCTCCTCTTTCTGAATTTTTGCCATTTTTTTCAAGTTTAACCACCCGATATCGGCCTCTGTGATAGTACAGGAATGTATTTAAGACATTAAGAGGAATCACACGGCCTGAAATGTTGCTTTTTAAACGTATACTGCAGCTTTTGCCAGTTATTTGATGCAGTTTGATGCAATTCTGTCATCTCAGAACCTGGTTTGTAACTCAGAACATTAACATTATTTGGCTTTAACATCTCCACCACTGTCCAAATGTCCGTCTGGACACATTTCAGAAGTCGCTCTGATGAAGTCTCTTCTACTGATGACCCCAAGACCAATCAAATCTAATGTAAATCACACAGAATTTAAAAAGAGAGAACATTTAAAAACACACACAGGCCTTAAATGTTCTAGAAACATTTCAGAGCAGCAGCACGGCCCCAACATTTACTGCAGGCTTTCCAATAAGCTCAGCTCACTTTAATCTCTGCAGATGAGATGATGTAACATCTGATTTGAGCAATTAGCCTTGTCGTTTTACACTTGATGTGAAAACAGGTGGAAACGGTTTGATAGAAGCAATCCAACGGTCATCGAGGAGTCTCGCCCCCTGCTTCAGAGCTCTGTAACCGTACGGGGGGGGGGGGGGGGCAGTAGGCGAGTGTCTGTGCAGCTGTGAGCACTTCTGAACCAGGAAGTCTCCTGCTGTGATGTTCTCATCTAAAAGCAGCTATTGAGAGACCAAAAAAAGGGCCAAACTGTACACACTAAAAAAACAAAAAAAACATCCGGTGTTTAGGTGTGAAAACACCTGGAGAGGTGTGTGTGCTCTGATCAGTCCGAGTTGTTCTTAGAGCCATGTCCAATAAACCTAAAGCCATTTGGAGCCAGCTGGGTTTCTTTACCGAGGCTCTAAAACTGTGAAAAAGGGGCCATTGGGCATGAAAATAGTTACTCACAGCCTCTTTGCCGCTGGTGTGTGCACTGTCATTATGCGCTCAATCAGGGGGCCACGGCACAGGTGGAATCTATGGTTAAATCTCAATGCTGTTCAATTATCCTTGGGAGGATAATGGGCGCCAACAGGTGCCCTGATATGATCAGCAGAAGCCGATTGATGGAACGATTGCTCCAAATATAACACAAGAACCACAGAGTTTATCTGAACAGATGAATGACAAACACACTGACATTTTGCTTTGTGGAACGTAAACAAGGTTAGAAATCGTTATGCTAACATTTATTACTACAATCCATTATGATACAAATATAAACCAGATATTTAAATAATTTTTTTTGCCATTTTCTGACTACAAAAAAGTTTAATAAAAAAACAAAAAAACACATTGGACATCACAAACTGATTTAAATGTAAAAGACTAAAGTACTAAATCCTACTGTATCAAATAAATCACTTAGATATGTGTAAATTCCAGAGCTGAGAAGAAAGGCAAATGTGTTAAAAAGGCATAAAAAAAACAATAAACAGCAGTTAAAGGTGTGAAAGAAGCAAAGGAGACAAGAAACTCCTATAATAGAAATTCCTTCATGTGAAAAGCTTTTGAGGGAAGAAAATTCCCGCTGCTTTCAAAATCCCACTGTCACAGAATCCAGATGCATTCACTACATGTTTAATGTAAAATCAAAAGTAAAAGCTCCATCTAGGGGCTTTATACTCAAAGTGAGAAGACTTCCAGTTTAATAAAGAGGTCAAAATTACATCCCAACTGACAATAACTGCATAAGCAGGATTCCAATTAAAGCTTTAATGCAGCAAAATGGAGAATGTAAATGTAAATAAGACATAGGAGAAATGCAAGAAATTTTAATATCCCGGTCTCTAATATTCAGCCAGTAGTTTTGCAATATGCACGTGACTGAGCTGCATGTGATGAGGGATAAAACACACACAAGGAAGAAAATCCACTCACTGGAAGAAAAAGCCACAAAAGTCCACACAGAAGGACCTGAAAACTTCAAATAAATCTGCTCTGGCCTTTTACATTTCCACTGGAAAACAAAGCTGGACTACAGTTGACCTGCACGCAGCTAAATCCTCCTCCATCTCGAGCTGATGCTCATTAGCAGAGAGGCTGGTAAAACGACAGAAAACCGCTGCTCCTTCGTGGGAAAAGTATTAGACTAAACCTTTGTGTGTGCCTACACCGTCTCACCTGTGTGTGACCCGGGTGGTGCTGAGCCCGGGTCAGAACCAGATTATTAGAGTCTTCTCACAAGCTAACCGTGATCATACAGATCAAGCATGCTTAGTTTAAGTGTGAGATTCACTTGAGAATATTTTTTAACCCTATAATGCCAAATGTATCATATCTGATTCATACGGTTTCTTAAGTCTTTTGGATCTGAGACTTTTTGCATCATTCAGTGGTAAAAGCTTTGCTCAAACCCCTGTTGTACACATTCAGATATACCTGATAACAGCCAGTAGAAGACTACACCAACATATATTTTTGACTTATTGCACGCTAATTTGATCAAAATAATTTCTGTTTTTTTTTCTTCATATGTTGTTGAGGGAGCCAAAGAAAGACAGTCTAAAAAAATCCATTATTCTTCCTATTTTTCTTGGATCAGGCTTTAAAGGGTTAAATACACTTAATACATTAGAAACTCTGCTTACGATGCCTAAATATACAAATTTTCCATCGTCCGAAGTGAAATTCGATCAAATATTCGACTCGACGCCCAAAGTAAATTTCCAACATATAACGCCGAAATCATAGAAAAAAAAATTGATAGAACTAAATAAATATAAATAAGATAGGTTAGTTTAAAGTTCATGTAGTGAAAGTTAGAGTATGTTACAGTGCGTTCTGTATCTCCACCTCTACCTCTGTTCGCCAGTCTGTAATGTAAAGTGCCCATAAAAATTCCTTTTTATTGATTATTTCTTTATCATTTATTTCTTTTTACATCTCTCTTATATAATGCATTTGTTTTATTGCTATGTGTAATTATCTGCTGTGTTTTTTAAGGAGTTATCATAGGTTTTTGTGCTGTGGAATGAATTAAACAAATTACAGTGTATTCTGATGGGAATATTTGAACCAACAAATTAATATTTTAACGTACGAAGTCGGTCCCGGAACGATTGAAATTCGTATGTAGAGGTTCTGCTGTAAATAAAAGTTGACAGCTTTTTCAAAGGAAATCTTGCTTTCTTTGTTACAGGAGAACAAATTTGCTATGAGAGTGAGCAAAGTTCAATTAAGCTGCTTCAACCTTTCACACATACGTACTTTACTGTTGCAAATAATGAGAGATTTTATAAGTGCTAACCCGTTTTCTTCCACTCATCTGAGGTTGGGTCGTGGAGTTAACAGGTTCAGGAGGGAAACCCAGACATTCCTGTCCCCAGTGACCATCCCGAGCTCCTCATGGAACTGGCCATGTTTCCAGTTTTTACAGTTGGATAAATAAAAAATCTCAATAGGACTCAAACTGAAGTGAACTCCCAGCTCACACTTTACTGACATTTCTTTATAATGCTTCAGCTAACCAGTGTGAAATATAACAGGCAGGTTGAGTATTTTGTGAGACATTTTAAGCACTTTTCCCTTTTTATGTGACCTGCATGGCTGCGGGGTTTTTCTACTAAGATCTGCGAAACATTTCTCTCTGCTGGTGTAATGCTGTGTTTCTAACCTTTTGACCCGTTAGCAGACCAAAGCTGGCTTTCAAAAACCCAACACTTGCCTGAAAAAAGACCTTAAATCAAGAGGAGTCGTAGAGGAGACATTGAGGATGCATAGAAGGTAGAAAAAGGCAAATAAGAAGGTAGAAGATCCAATCAACATGGAGATACGGTCAACCTGTTTGGACTGATGAGGAGACTAGGCTTATATTTGCGAAAAACTGCGTATAGGCCGGCAGGAGAAAATGCAGATCCAGACTCCAGATCCAGTTTTTTTTAAGTCCAATCCCACACGAGCATTAGCATTAGCAGTAGCATCTCCTAACCCACAGGTCTGTGTTCTAACCATTAAGTTTTTATCAGAGTAAATCCCTGTTAAACATGAGTCTGACAACTAAGTAGAATAAATAACTAGCAGGCTAGTAAGCTAAATAACTAACAGGCTAGTAAGGCCCATGTGGACAATAAGCCTTGAAACAACAAGTGGGACTGATGTTAAGGTGCATCATAAGGGGACGGGTTCTTTGAATAAAAACAATCTATTTGCAAAGGTGGGGTCAGTTTTTCCTCTAGCTATTAAACTAATAAACTTTAAACTTTAACACATGCTCTGATAGGCCGGGATCGGTATCGGATCGGAAGTGAAAAAACCTGGATGGGGACATCCCTAGAGGAGACAGCTTTTTTCCCCCCGGTGAGATTTGGCTGCAGGAACAATAAAAAGGGTCTCCTTAACTTGTATTTTGGTGGTTAAGTACCAGAGCTGCAAAGCTCCACAGGGACAAGCAGCAGCTTTGCCAAAGCACTCCTCAGTTATATGTGAATAAACTCTCCAACACTTTAGCTTTGATGCAATTTACTGCATCTGGATAACACGCGTTAGAATTCCTCCCGCCGGAGAGTTAGACCAAAACAATATCAAAACAGAAATGCAGCTTTTGTCATCATTATTTTTCCATTAAATACTTATCTCACCGGTTGTGACATTGTAATTACACATTAAAAAGTAGCAAATAAGCACAAAACCATCCCTAAAACCTATTTTTTCAGTAGTTGGGGGCTTTACCGAGGTAACCTCAAGCTAAATACGCGGTCAAGTCGGGACTTTTTTGGAGCCTGTCTTTGCTTACCATTTATTCAACTGGCTAAAAATGCTGAATGCATGAACCAGACACAAGCTCATTTAAACGTGCGGTCCCTGGGCACAGACCAAGTTGCACAATCAACTATTCCAACTCTATTGGGGTGAAACCAGAGCTGATGAAGCAGGTGCACCGGCTCAGGCTAAATCTGCAGGGACTTCCTCAAGGCCTGGTTAACAAATTAAGAGGAAAAGACAAAAAAAAAATGGAGAAAAACTCTAGAGATTAGTATGACCAGTAAATCCAATAGAGACTTAACAGGTCTCTCAGGCCAAGGTCGCACCTCCTGGCCTGAAAGGAGGAGGACTCATTTGCAAGCCTAATCAAGTATGAAAGTCAGAGGGGTATAGGAGAGGAGGGTCGCGGGGGGATCGTTTTGTTCCGGGAAGAAGAGAGAGAGCTTCTGAGCCTGCCAGGTTTTTGATATTGGAGGGTGTCAGGTTGTAAAGATGGCTATTACTACAATTATCCCAGCCGGTCTTTATCCGGATTGGGGAGTAGGAGCGGAGGGGATGCAAAACGGTAGCCCAGGGACCTTTCACATCATGACTTTTAATGCAATAAGCGCTTCGATTATCCAACGACCGGAGACGGCTTCTTGAAAGAGTGATCGTTTTTTAAGCCTTAAAAACCATTTTTGGCAAAACTTGTTTTTCTACGCTGACAAAAGAACCGGAGAAAAAATCTTCGGTTTCTTCTCGAGAGGCTTGAAAGAGGCCACTTATCTTTAATGTGAAATTATTCACCCAGCTGTTCCAGTTCATTTGAACAACATTTAAATAGGACCTATAATTAATTTGTAACTAAGTGTGTTCTCCATCTTCTGTTAATATTCTGCAGCCTTTCTTAAATTCAGCTCCATGCAACAGTTAGAAGTCTGTTTATTGTCTTTGGTCTGTCCATCAAAATTCCTTTGCGTCTGCAGTGACAAAAAGTGTTGCTTGTCTTATCAGTGTGCATACTGGGGGTAAAAAAAAGTAAAAGGGATTTATTTACTTAAAAAATGTGTCTATGATGCTGTTCTTAATTATCTCGGCTCTTCAGAATATGTCAGTTTCTGTGCTTTGCTGACTAATGCTCGCCTCTTTCCTCCCCTCAAACGTTGGCAGAGGCCAAAACTGACCTCACAACGGTTTGAACGCTGGCCGATTCGACATACGACACTGAATTTCGGCATTTTTTTAAAGCAGAAGTTACAATTCAAAGTAAAAATAAACACCTTCAAAAGTCTGAGCAAAGAGAATGTTCTGCACCGTCAAGTTTGGAGCTGCCAAATGTGCACCAGAGCTGCAGAACACAAGCTGCACGGTAAACCAGATGAGAACTGATCTTCTATAGTCCTCAACGTAGTTTGTTAACCGTCTGTTGTCCAAAAAAAGATCCAAAACATGCCTTTAAAGTCATGTGTGGGTCTGGATGCTTTATATATCGTAACTGGTTAAATGGTGAACTTCATCTTTTTCTTTTCAACTAAAAGTGGCTCCAAATGACTTTGTCCACAGACCAATAATTCAAGTTAAAAACACTCAAAGCGTGAGCATCAGTTCAGTCTTGGACAGTCCTGCTCGTTGATGAGGAGCGGGCGGCCGTGTTCGGGTCAGCGAGAGACCGACCGGTCAGCTGAGCAGAACAACCTATCAAAGTGTGCAGAGGCTGTGTGTGTTTTATGTTAATATGAACAGATAACGGTCCTCACACACGTGTGCTGTCATGTCGACTGCTCACACTCTGCCCGAAGGTTAGAGCTGGAAAATGTCAGGCACACAGTTAAATACGCATAGACGAGAGAAACATGTTAAAGTGCTTCTTTATAAGAAAAATCCCCATAAAGCTTCGACTTCTGCGTGGACAAAAGTTAAACATGAGACTTAATAGAGTGTGATATCAGCTTCTTAATATTATGGGCTTTCTTTCTTTACACCAGGCAGCACCAGCATCTTGTTTATTTACCCATGCAGAAGCTCCCCGATATGGAGAGCGTGTTCTCTGATCCTTACAGCCGAGGAGCAGAACCAGCATAATTCACAGTTATAGTGACGCCTGGGGTTTAATTTCGAGAGGAATTAAAAAAAAAAAAACAAGGAAAAACTCAAAACAATGAAACTAAACTTCACTGGAACAAATTCTTCTAAAACAGCCTCCATTTGTACAGCTTGTGTCAAGTCATTTTAACCTCAATACCACTCCAGACTTTGATGGTCTCCACATGAGAATAAAGGAAGTCTGTAGTGGGTGGAAGATGAAGGGTGAGGCATTGAGCTTACGGGGGGGTTATTAACTTTGACTAAGCTGAGAAACAACACAGTAGCTTTATTTATGCGCCGCCACTGAAAAGTCACACTCTGGAGAAAGAACAACACCACATTAATTAATTAAATGTGTGGTTAACCGAACATTTCGAAAAGGAGCGGAAAGGACGACGAGAACAAGGAACAATCGCTCTACAAATGGAGCAAAGAACCAACCCGTAGTGTGTCAGCTTCTTGAAAAGCCTTAATCATAAGATACATCTGTAATCCAACATTTGCGTTTCTCCCAAAGACTTGCGCCTCAAAGAGGAACAATGAAAATGGACGAGTTCGGACTAAAACCACTGTCTGGCTGCCCGAGGGCAACAGGGGCCGCTTCCTTTCGTTGTCCATAGCAGTTGGTATTTGGGCATCCCGAAAAAAACACAAAAAAAAACAGGGGGGGGGCAGACAGTGCGGGGGGGCTAGGGCTCAAAGTATGCAAACATGTGCTGTCTGTGAGCTGCCTTTGAGGCAGGCTGTGGATGGCTGTTCTGTGGGGGTTTACAGGGAAAGAGTGACAGTCTCCCACTGAGAAGGGACCGGGCCACCGCTCAGAGCAAAGGATGTAGGCCTAAAGCTACAAAACACAAACCCGACACAACTGACACTGCTGGCTGTTCGGATCTAAACTCCTCAGTCTGTCAAATATTTAGCAAAACTGAGTTTCTCGTAAATTAAATCAGTCCTTTGACAACAGGCCATTGGGGTATATTTTGGAACGTAAAGAACCGTTAATAAGCTGAATGATAAAGTGATAATGGTTCATTGGGGGTTAGTGCAGACAGAAAATCTGAAATATTCATATGAAAAAGGTGAAAATATGTCGCTTTGAGGCACATAAAAAATTTGGAAGCCATTTTTTTCCCTTTTAGAGCCAATGTAGAAACAATGGTATAACTAGGTTGACTAGGTGGGGCTGTCCTTTTATTTAAGAGTCTAAGAAAACATATTTTTTTTATTGTAATGCAGTCCATCCTCTATATCTGCCAGTTTGTAATACACACATAAAAAGAAACTAAGCTAATTTTGGGTCTAATTTGCAAACCAGCTACCTAAAAAATTGAAAACTGTGGAGACATATCTAATGTGGCATTTTGAGGGGCAATAAACAGAATCAACTTCTATCCAAGTTACACATATTTGGTTCAGACATGAAGGCATGCAGAGCGTGATGTGTGATCAGAGGCAAAAAAACAGGACCTGTCAGGTCTTCGCAATCAATGAAAAACACACGGAGTGGTTTTCTTCTGCTCCTGTGGGCTTCTGCTCTGAGCTTGTGTGAGCTTGTCATTTCATCAGCTCTTCCCAGAGCATGCAAATGAGCTGTAAAACCACAGGAACCTGTCTGGGTTAGTTCCTCCTTTCTTCAACTTCGAAAAACGGCAACAATGGAGGCATTACCATTTATGTTAAACGACTGTCTCTAAAAGATCGTTTTGGGTCCTTCTCGGCTGAAGTTATGCAAAGTGCTTATGAGCAGTGGGTGTCCTTCCTGCAGCGGACAGCGGTCAGAGCGGTCTTCATTAGCCCCCGTCCGACTGCTGCATCTGAATATTTCATTTAAGAATTGCAAATCTTACAAATTACACGAGTGTAGCCGCCACTTGCGCGTCGTTACAGGGCTGAATGGGGAGATAAGTGCATCGTCGAGCCGGCTGTTTCTGGGGTCAAAACCAGAATATAGAATGAAATCCTCCCCAGTTTTCCGAGCAGAAAGAAGACCTAAATCCTAAATCCTGACTCCTCCAGTCACACTACTGGATCTAACGACTCTATGAAGACATCCAGCTCCGCCACAGATTAGATTAACTAACAAACATTTAATGGAGACGTTTTGACACGGTCATATTTTTGGATCGGGCAAAGATTAGAATAGAGATTACGATAAGTGGTTTAGTGGATGTTTGCCCCCCCCTCTGCTGTGCTACTGCCACCATCCAGGGCAGATATGAGCAGAACTCTGCATAAAAAAACAGCAACAACTCGACTGCTTTCAGCTTTCAGCGCCGTGCTCTTCAGTATTTTGAAACCCACACATTTGAGGAGAGAAAAGAGAACTTGGGCTCCAAGGACACTTGACAGTTTCAGGCAAAGTGGTGAAATGTGCTGATTAAGGGCCCTCATCAGACAAGTGACTGGAATGGCTTCGGAAGGACATCCGTCAACAGTAAATCAAAGCACAGAGAGAAAAAAATCGCAGCAGATAGAAAGAGATGGAGAATTGTGTTTAATATTTACTTATTTTTATCACGGGCTGAACGGGAGAGGGGGGGTTTAGCAGTCAATCAAGAGCTGGCCGCACCTCCGCTGTTCTGTCTCCATCTCCACAGAACAAGTTCAGGCACAGAATGGAGCTGCAGGTCATCCAACACACGGCCCCTGCAGAGGGCCGGCGCAGACAGCTGGACAGATTAAAATAGGAGAATCTGTTCGGGCCCGGTGAGTGACAAATGGGATTGAGAGACTTTGTGTGTAGACACAGCTGAATATGAGCCATTCGGATTTCATCTGGCTGACTGAGTCGACACCAAAAGGCAGAAGAAATAACTACATCTATTCAAAAAACTAAAAAAAAGGTCTGTGTACAGTGTGGAGAACTGTGTTCTCTTCAACTGATGAAAGGAGATAATTATCATCATTAATGTAAAGATATTTCCATACACTCTTAGGGTCTCTACCAACCCCAAAAGAAAGATACCTTCTCAATTACAGGTTAAAACACTTTGGTATATTAAGATTTTTTTTTATTCAGCCGTCTCAATTAACCTCTTCATATAAACATCTTTTAAAATTTTAATAAAGACAACGCAGACACATAAAAGTCTTTTTAATTCATTCTAATGAAGATAAGATGAGGAATGGTGAAGCCGAGACTTTGTAATGATATATTAGGTAATTTTCTGAATCCAACCTTATTTACTGAGGCTGTAGATTAAAATGAATAACAAAAACTACACACCATGGGACCTTTATCAACCTTTTGGAGAGGATGTAGTTTTGAACAGGACTATCAAACTGGTGTTAGATGATGATGGAATAGTCTTTCTATGTTAGTGATTGCGTGGATATGAAAGGTGTTGGTGTTAAGTGTGAACTTTAAGTTAGCTTCTTAAGTTTCAAGTTGATCCAGGTTATTTCCAAATATTTTTTAAAAATAAAGTCTGGTCAAAGTGGCTCCCGTACACACACAAATGTACATCTGTGACATACTGTATTCCATCTTCTATGAGCTTTCCTACCAACTCATTAGCCGACTGCCTCATTAGAAAGCTGCCAGCTTCTCTCAGCTTCAGAGCAATCTGTCAGGACTCAAAATAGAACTATTCCACACTCCGTGGATTAAAGTTTGCTTCCTAAATCTTCGAAAACAAATTTCTGTATACCGTAAGGAAATAACAAACAGGAAACTTTCAGTCCTCTAGAAACAGTTGCGTTTACCTGTTTGCTGTCTGCTACTTCCAGCATTTATCACTATGTACTTTCGATATGTCAATGTTCATAACCGGCCTTTGTTTTCTGCTCAAGTACAGAAGTTTCTCTCACAAAACATGCATCATTGAAGGCATTTTATCATCTGGAACCATATTGTTAGAAGAGAACCCGTATAGCCTCTGGTATAGTTTGACCAAAAAAATCTCAATCTAGCAGTCTGCATAAAAAACCACAACATTCCTCACTGCCACCTGAAAGCTGCCCTCCTGAAATCAGCCATTAAATTGAAGCAATTTGACCCATTTTGTTCATTTAACTGGCTTTTAATGAAAAGAGAAATGATTATCTCTGTGTGCTAAAGACACACAAGGAGCCGATGAACAAATGTGAGAAATGCACTAAGCAGACATGAGCACTGCAAAACGTTTAGATCAAGTCTTCAGCTGCCCTCTCAGTCAGCGCCTGCCAATGGTCCGGTGTTAATGTGCTCCACTCCACTGATCTAAATGGAAATTGGGTCGGACGCTACAGCACTGATTTACATTTAGATAAGTGGACTTTAAATTCCTTTCAAGCAAATCCTCATTTTCATACAAATGAATTAATTGACTAATTATGATTGTTTACCAGATCAATAAGACAAGAGTTAGAGCCCTAAATGGTCCAGTCTGATGTTCAGACTATTATTACTCAGAAATTACACTTTATTTACTGTTGTGTTAAAACTATAAAGAAACACCAATACAACCAAAGTCACAAATGAAGCTGCTCTCAGCCACATGTTTTTCTGTCTCTTCTCAGACAACTAAACACATCAGAAACTTGCAGACTTTCAGTAAAATCAGCTTTACACATGATCTCCTTAAAAGAAAGTTGGAACTGACTAATTTGCTTGAACTTTTTCTTACAGTCTCCAGTGATAAGCACATTGGTCAAGAAACCATTTCACAACTGCAGTTTAAATCAACTACAACAGCAACACAAGTATCATCTTCCCAGTTGCTTTTATATCATTTCATTTGAACATTTAACTGACATAATATATTATGTTCTGTTCTAATAGTCTTGCCTCCCCAATCATCCTAAAGCTTGAATGTCCCACTCCAGTCCTTGAGGGCTGCTGTTCTGCAGGTTTTATACGTTTCTTGTCCTCTACGCATGCAATTCTAATCAAATAGATCTATTAAAAATATTGTCAAGCCCTGCACAAACCTGCTAATTGCAGTTTGACGTCAGTCAGGTTTGTTGAAGGACGGAAACTTCTTTAAAAAATGCAGGACAAAACCCTACGAGGATCGTCTTGAGACATCCCTCGTCTAAATGGTTGAAATCAGCATATGAGCACTCACGGCTAATGGACTATAGGTTGTAGGTGAAGGTAAATGTTTTACAACATAGAGCACGATTGATAAAACATGCAATAAGTTAAAGAAACAACAGATCTTATCCGTATATCCTAATGTATACCGATTTTTTTTAATATACAATAAAAAAATAACCATCTTTTGATTCAGTTTCTTGCTCCCATATATATTTGTTCCATCACTTCCTTGTAAGAAATTAAGCAGGTTATAAACACGTTAAATGCCTTCAAAAAGCCAACTGAAAACAAATGAAAATCCGTAATGCATTCTGTAGAATCGGTCACAGAAAAAAAAGGAAAAAAAGAGTGAGCAGTGATGGGTGGTTTGGATGGCCAGTCTCAGCTGTGTGGTCTACAGCTGCATCCACGGTTGAAGTGCACAGATCAGATCCCCCACTTTTAAGTCCATAATAACAGGACAGCAGCAGAGAGGTGTGGCGCTTCTTGGGTGGGGTGACAATCCTGAGCATGGACAAGTTAAAACCACAGCAGATTTACACCCAGAAGAGGAGCAGCAATCAAACCGGCAACCGTTCCAAACGACTTCAGGCTCAAAAAAGAAAAGGAAAAAAACATCACTGTGACAAACTACAAGTTGGTGCACTGACCCAACAGTGACCAAACACCAGCTAACCGGTGGCACAAGTTAACTTTGTTAGTTTCATTCACAAAAAAAAACACCATTGCTCCTGCGCACTGCCTCCCCACATCTCTGCCCCTTACAACAGGACAGGGCTGTAAATATATATTATTGGGCTCTTCTAGGACAAAACCGAGTCGGCTAGCCATTGAGCAAGCCCACCTACTTTATACTTAGCAGATGTATCGTTAGCATATAAGCTAACAGGGACGTGGATTCCGGGGACCGAGTCGACGGCGGGCTTTGAAGTTCCTGCCTTCCCCCTCCGGTTCGGTTCAGACAAGCCGACGCACCGGGGGGGCTTAAGACCCCGACTGGAGGCTAAAATTGCTCCGGGAGAGTAACTAACGGCATGCCACACGATAAAGCAAAGATAGGATGTGATTTAAATGTTGCTTTGCTGATGAGAAACTCCACAAATATCAGCTAGCACTACATTTAGTGTCTGGAGAAAAGGATACCAACAGGACGGAAAGATAGCAACCTTACCTGCGGGATTAATTGTGTTGTGAGAAGCCAGAGTTTGTTTAAAGACACCGGCAGTCCTTGTTTTCGGGTAGTCGGTTAGTTTAAGATACTCCCGCTACGCCTCCGGCTCGATAACGGTCAACCAAATACAGTTTGACTACTCTTCTTCACAGCCACAACAGCGACTGAATACAGTTCCAGGTCTGCTTCTCACTGGGTAGATTCTAGGAACCTCGCGTCCTATCGCGAGATAAGATGAGAGCACGGGGATGTCTGCCAACCAATCAGATAAGCCGACTAGACTCGAGCATTTGTTTTTAGAGCGGAGGAGAGATATCCTCCTTAAAAGATCTACAATTGGACGCGTCGTGATTTGAAATCGCAATACTATAAATACTGCTAAATATATGTTTTATATACGTTTTATATGTTATATATATGTATATGTATTATATAAATATTTATATAATAAAAACTTGAACCTGCACATCCACTATTGCATCCTTGTTATTGTGTATTTCCTTACATCTCTATTTTGCCTCTCACTGCCATAAATAATTCACTTTTATCTGGTCAACAGATGGAATAATATTAATCTCCAGTGTAATACGGCAACATAAGTGGTGACAAATCAAGTTTAAAACTGTGACTCCTGCAATAGAGGAACATAATTTAGGGATTTGTTGTTTGAAACTGTAAGTGTCCCTCTCAAAAGCAAGCCACAGGACTCATATTTGTGATTCTGTCATGAGCAATTATGAAAATATCCAGTCAGTGTGGCGGCCACCACTGTGACCTTGTCTTCTTAAAACTATTAGTACTTTAAATAGCATAAAGGACCTGCAGATTGATCCTGCCTAACAGCATTTTGCTTTCACACTAGATATGCTACAGTGCTAATAAAAGTGTCTTCTCGCCCTGCACACGTTTGTTTCCTCTCAGACTTTTTTTTTCGCCTCTTACAGATTAGTTGCTTATCTTTGCTATAGTTGCTTTAGCTTCCTGCAAATTTGCTCTGGATTATGGTGAGAGATTAGAGTGTAGGAACACTTGTGTTGATTGTCTTGTCTATGATATCTCCCATACAGATTACAAATCTTCCCACGTAACTACAAAGGGTCAGTACTTCATACTGCCAAGGCAGAAAGCAGCTCAAGTTTTTTGGACGTGGAATTTTTAATTATCTTTTTAAATCATTAGGACATTTCAGTTGGGACTTTAGAAATATTCAGTTATCCATCCATCCATTTTCCCAGACTTCTTACTTCCAAACGAGGTGGCGGGGGGACTGGGGCCTATCCCAGTGTTCAATGGGAGGCAGGGTCACCTGTAGACACACAGAGACAAACAACCACGCACACTCACTCCTAAGGGCAAAGTCCAATCAACATGCAGGTTTTTGGATGATGGTAGAAAGTCGGAGGCGCTGGAACCAACCACCACACCACCCATATTTATTAGTCATTAGTTATAGTCATTCCAAAAAATATTAAATACCCCAGAGGACACAATAAAAATAGAAGAAAATAAAATTCAAGGTTGAGTACGAATATGACTGCAACTCACATGAAAATATCAGTTTTTCTGTTTTCTCTGTCAATGTTGCCTGTTAAACTCAAAGTGGACGTGTTTCAAACTTTTAGAAAAGATTACATTTTTATACATTACATGTTACATATTTAATTTGACCTAAAAGAAATAAGCGGCAAGACAATGGATGGATGGATACTTCACTTTGTTAAAATGCAAAAACCTCCAGTCTGTTTTTATTTTCTGTTTAGCATTTTCTTAATTCGATGTATGAAATTATGTTTGACAATTTAAGTGAATTTGACAATTTAAGTGAATTTGAAATATAGAGATTTTCGATTGAGTGCTTCTGTACACCATACAAAAAAAGAATCTTGAATAGATTTGTGGTTGTAGTTGAGTTTAGAGAATAAAATTACAAGTCCCTTGGCCTGAGTAAACTGATCGGGTCGTATAGTTTTTGTGTTAGTGCAGGGAGCTGCAGGGTGATGTGGCTCTGGTTGGTACTTTTCTTTTGGGCTCTGTGCAAACACCTTAGGTCTCTGCTCACTGATTTTTGTCAGATAGATTCTGAGGATCACCTTTGAAAACAAATATAAAGAAACCATATTGAATCAGGTTTCACCATAAGGTTCCCAGGTTTTAACACAACAAATGTAGTTACCAAAACAAGTAGAACAAATTCTAACAAGCAAGGAACAGTCTCACAAAGTGCCCTTTTGCACACCATTCATTTTCACAGCTAAAATGCAAATAGTCTCCAGACTGCTGAAGTCATGAGAGGACCACTGGGGGCCGGCTGTTAGCACAGAGCCTTTCAGCTGCCCACTGAAACGCAGTTTAAATGTCCTCAGTTTGCTCCATGGTGCAGTAGAGGCCCTGGAGGAGAAATCAACCAATCCCGGACGGGCCATGGCATATCTGAAAACAGACCTAAACCTCAGACTAAGATTATATTATAAGATTAAGAAAGGACTCGCTGAAAAAATACTCGATTACTGGATAATTGCTAATATATTAATTTAAAAATCTTCTTATTTTGGGCAATTTAAGTTGCCCAAAATATAGCTTTAAAATGATTCACTTCCTGTGAGTCCTCTGTGTTTGTTTGACCTCTGCTCCTTTCATTAAACCTAGTGTTTTTAGATTTTTATCGGGTTGTTTCCTGGGTTTGAAAAGCAGTGTAACATTACAACAAAGTGACTACAGCTACTGTCTTTTTTCCTTCAGCTCATTAAGAACGTGTGCCTAGTGTGTGTATATCTCTCTAAGACACTGATTGAGTGCCTTATCTTTAAAGTTTGACAGAGTGTGACCATCTCATCAGGTTTATTATCCTTTTCTAGACAAATTCAAAATGGTTTGGCTCTAAAACATGGATATAGAGTCAATCATTTCTCCAAAAAAGGAAACGGAAAGGTTAATCTTTTATTCATAGGGTTATTCAACTTTTAAATAAAGTTTCATGAGGATGTGTTCATGCTGTGCAAAGGTTTTGTGATGCTTCTTTAAAGAGTGCTGTGAGCCTGAATGGATCCTAATTATATGATGAACACCAGAACAAGTCAAGCAGATGGAGATAACTGGATGCTAAAAGCTGTGTTCATGCATTTAAGCAGAAGAAGTTTCAATATTTTGCAGGTTTTCTATCCTCAAAGTCTGCCTACATTATCTTTACCAAGCTATGATTATATATTATATATTGCAGTTTCAAGGTTTGTATATGAGTTGACGTTAGAATTTCACTACTGATGTAATTATTTGTAAGTAAGTAAAGACAGTGTGCGTTACGTGTGTGTAACACTGTTGGAGACTATGTACTTTTAAGGTGAACTGCTTGATGATATGCTGATCCAGATCAAAATCTTATCATAAAGAAGAACATTATTATCCAGTTTTGGGCTCTTTAATTTACTTCAGTGATAAGTCAATGATAACAGCTCATTTCTGAAGTCAACATCTTGATAATCTTTGAGATTCATCACGTTCTGCACTGAGAAGAAGCTGTTTGTATGATAATCAAAAGATAAATCCAACAAATTTAGAGATTAAAACTTTTTAAAAAACTCAATAGATAAAAACATTATTCAACACAATGGTCTCAAACATAATTTTTCCATCTAGATAGAAAGATAGATTACTTTATTCATCCCGGAAGGTAAATCTAAAAAAAACTAATCTACATTACTGGAAGTCACATGGATAAACTTCTTAAGAGAAATTCAAATTGAGTAAAAGAAATAGACTTATGATTGAGTAGTGGAGGTGAGATTTAATGTGAGTTGTGCCTTTTTGCCATGAGGCTGGAGGGGTGGCTGGAGGGGACTCTGACTCTCCGGGGGCCTGAAAAGCACCAACTCAAAAGAGACGGTGCAAGATAAGGTGCTCATATCCCACCATTTATTTGATCTGTGCCTATTTGTATTCGTGACATGTTTCTCATTTAAACTTTTGGAAGTGCAGGGAAGGGGGGGGGGTGCTTTAATGCTATGCTCTCTGTGTCTGATTTTAACCTCCTGCTAAAGGAAAATAAACCCACAGTGGGCTGTGCAGACAGAGATAGAGATAGAGAAGAGGAGGTCTCACTCAAGCGAAAGCATTTTGTTATGCAGCTCTATCAGTCAGAACTGCATCATTTTGTGTCCAAAGGTTTTTTGCCACTTCTTACTTAGCAAAGGAATAAGCTAGGATTAGTGTGATACAATTTGCTGTAATTAAGGAGGTTCGGCAGGCTTGTGAAATACGCAAAATCCACGGAGACCGTTCTGAATGGCAACAATTTGTTAGTTGGATTGCTGATTTACATTCGTGGTCCTTGACAACAGCACAGATGCACAGATGTGTTGCTAACAGAAGGAGAAGGGGAGCAGAAGGAAACGATCAGATGCTAATTTCAAAGCGCGGCACCATGGGACGTGGTGTTGGAGTCGGCTTTGGAAACCATCAAAGAAGCGATTTGCAGACACAGATTTATGTACAGTGACATTTTCATTTATTTTTCTTAAAAAAAATACATTTAGGGATTAATTACTGCTGGAAAAGTCTGACAGAGAGCAAATCAACATACACTCAGAGTCACACGGTGAAAATACTCAATCAGCACCCGAATAATTGCCTCTCAGTCACAGTAACATCGGGATTCCTGTCAAAGGAACACCGGGATTCCTGTTTTCCCAGTAAAAAGATAAGCAGGAATCCTTTGGAAGTTTTAATACTGTGTCTGTGCGGTAGGACCCAGAGCATTAAGTGCGATCCTTTCTGTTATATCCTGTGAAATGGGACCACTCTGCCATATTTTGGAGCAGGAATCTTCTGTGCCTGACTTCACTGAGTAAGCATCATTATGAAATTAACATCAGCCAAGAGCGAAGTGCAGATTTTACAATCGATACAACCAACAGACTATAAGAGGAAACTGCATTAACTGAGTGAATTCCCATTTTCTCCCCTCAGTCCGTTCACTCATTAAAATGGGAACACTGTCCATTCAATATTTCCTTCAGAATTTGAACATCAAATGCCCACACATTTTTGTCTGTAATAATGCATTTGTGTTAAATCAAAGTGCAGGTGACCTTAGAAATGTGCAATCTGTTCTTTTCTGCCTGTAAATAACACTTCCCTGTTCTTTTGGACAATCATATCTTAACGTTATCAACAAGGTACAAAATCAACCGGGGTTCAAATATTTGTCAAAAAGGCCTATAGTCGCATTCTGATAGTCAGAAAACATTCACAGTTATGGCTGAAAAATATACTTTTTACAGCGTGACCTTTCACCTTTTAAATCCAATAATTCGGCTATCCGTGTAGAGGGGCATTCACAGTGAATAGGGCACGGTTTTTTATTTTAGAAATGTCATTTCTGCTAGCATGAAGCAGCAACGCTCCACCGTGTGACGCTCTCCCTTAAATTCACTGAGTCACAGTCGATTAAGATTCCACACAGAGGTGAGTCTGTCTGACTGACTTTTGATTGATCTCACCATCCCGACACAGCGCTCCACGGGCAGTGCTTCCTTTTGTCTCCTTCTTTATGTGCTGTCCCAGGGTCATAAAAGATTCATGCACTGTGACTTTCAGTGTTATTTCATTTACTTTAAGTAAAGCGTCGCAGAGAAACACCAGGGGGAGGACGGGAGATGGGTTTTATTTTTATGAATATCTCCGAGCCATCTTTCTCTCCTGCAGAAATTGCTGTTTAATTGGAGCAAAGTGAAAGAGAAAAAAAAGGCTAGTGAGTGATGGAAAAGGCTTTTTAAACCACAGCATCAAAGGAGCAATCCTAATTTTATATTCTTCTATGCAAATTCACTCCCACTCACGCTATGCTTTCTTTAAACGAACGCAAACACAATCTTTGGCTGAGCACCTGCTTTTGGGATACTCGGTGATTAGAGGAAAACTACGGTCGTAACTCGAATTTGAAATCAGTTATAATTACATTTCGGTAAAATACAACAGAGTTTTACAGCCACGTCTCATTTGACAAAGTCAGAGTCAAGGTTTACGGCAATAATGAGACTCCGCTGGAACTACATGCAGCTACTGTAAGTGGAGAGTAATTACCAGCTCCGGTCCAAACATTTTTCTCTTTCTTTATTTATCATCTCGCAACTTTTCGTGGCGATTACCATAAAGCGGCTCATTTTTTAAAGAGCTTTAAAGAAGTGCTGAAGCTGGCAGTGCCTCCCGACAGCCAAACCAAAGCTCAGCTTTTTTTTTACCCGCAATCCATCACAGAACTAAAGCGCCTTCTGACAAATGTGAGCCCCGAGTGCGTTTTTATCTTCCACAGTTTCACCCACAGCAACCCTGTCGTTGTCGGTTTAAAGAGCTAATCAAGAGTCAGCGTCCACATCTAGGTTGCAAACAACTGGTAAGGTGTAGTAAACCCCCCCATGTGTCAGCTCACTCCAGGACTGGATTTAAATATTGCATAGTCCCAGAAACAGAGGTGGCTACACGGCTGCTACAGGTCCATTAATAACCCCGGAGTGATTCAATTTCAATTCAATTCAATTTTATTTATATAGCGCCACATCACAACAACAGTTGTCTCACAGCGCTTTCCAAACAGAGCAGGTCAGACCCTACTCTGAAGATAATTACAGAAACCCAACAATTTTCCCACCATGAGCAAGCACTAGGCGACACAGGCAAGAAAAAACTTCCTTTTAAGTTTAGTTTAGTTTTATTAGGATCCCCATTATTCAATTCAATTTTATTTATATAGCGCCACATCCCAACAACAGTTGTCTCACAGCGCTTACCAAACAGAGCAGGTCAGACACTACTCTGAAGTTAATTACAGAAACCCAACAATTCCCACCATGAGCAAGCACTAGGCGACACAGGGAAGGAAAAACTTCATTTTAACAGGCAGAAACCTCGAGCAGAACCAGTGATGGTTGGCTAACGGTGGCTGGTGTGCAGAGAGGGAATAATTTAAGCCCGTGAGTCACCGGCCCATAAGGGGTCACAGCCCGCCCCCACCATGAACGGCAGAGGTGAGCCAGCTGACAGCCGGTCTTTATTTAAAATGTGTACACACACAGTGCTGTCAGGGTTTTGGGTTTTTTTGGTGAACTTTGTTTCCTGGAGACTTGTCATTTGCTCTGTATTGTCAGCCCCTGTCCATCCACCGTCATCTCCCCTCCAGTTTCCCTGTTTTTCAAGGATCCACCAACCTGGTAACCTTCACTATATTACTCACACATCCAGTTTTCTGCTTTTTTTGTATGACAGGTACTCTGTACAGCCATCCTGCTCAGCCCGATTTTCTTGGTTTTTAGGTATATTTTTTCCCACAGCTAATGTTTAATGTTCTGTCTGAGAGCTGGTTAAAATATCTTCATCTTTGTGTGATTTTATGCAATCCAGTTTTTAGTTTAAAAAGCTATGAGGGGATTCTGCCGCATGTACCGTTCATGTTGTATCACAAGCTAAAGTAAATGAGGGAGCGGGCATTAAAGCCGTCTCTGTTTGAGAAGCTCATCCCTTTTGTGGCCAGAGAGAAACAGAACTGCTTCTTTTTTAATGACTATGACACACACACACAGTTATGCACACACACTATTAAAACCAACAGGAAAACGACTGAACCCTTCAAGAAATTCTATCCATATCATGAAAACATATAAGATTTAACACCACTGTACTGCAATGGAATTGTAAATGATGTTGCTACATACACGATACTAAATATATCCACTGTCATCCATGCTGTTAAATAATGCCATAGACTAAGACATAGACTTGGACACTTAGACATAGATATATTTAGAGGGATTTGGCTGTAGCTCAGAGGACTGAAAAGCTGCTTTCTTTGGATAAAATAGTCTTCCATATACATATAATGTAAACGTAGGTGTTACACCTCCTGATATATTAAGATTTTAATGTTTTAAAATCTCAATTTGACATGTTTATATTCTATAATTGTAAACTGACCCTTTTTCTACCCATAAGTGTTCCCAAACGCTGATAAAATTTTACTTTCATCAAACTAAACAACATAAATTAATGTTGTCATTTATATTACCGAATGAAATTTAAATAATTAAATCAGTTTCCCACCACATGCATCATACTTTGGATTGACTAATTCAATATGGACAATCTCTATTAAAAGAAGGATGAAACTAAGGGCAGATTTCTCTTGTTTATAGGCTTGTTTCTTATGCAGCAAATCTCCAGGTCGAGAGAAATGTCTCAAAGTGTTATCTGGTAAAAAGTTGAGAAACAAGAACTCTGAAAGAACATATTCTGTTTGTCATCAAATCAATTTCTGCCATCTAACAGATAGAAAGAGAGAAAAATTAACCAGATTTGTATGACTGTTGTCTCTAGCCATCATAATCATGAAAAAGTCTTGATTTTTTTCTCCAAAAAGGATTGGGGCCCACAAAGAACTGCCTTATATAAACAGGAATATGGGAATATGTCGCCATTGCAAACTGATATAAAACCACACACTCAACTTTTCAATGTTGTGTGTCAGAGTTGTTTTATTTTTGTGATTTCCTGTGCTCTTTTTCTGGTATAATGCCAGCAAAGAGAGTCTTTTTCAAAAAGCTGGGAGTAGAACCAACTCAAAAAGTGGAGCAGCTTTATGAAGCTGGAACTACTTTTTTTTTTTTTAGGGATAATAGAAATTATGTAAATGAGTGGAAGACTTTAAAAACATTAGCACAGGGAGAAGTCATGCAAATGACAAAAGTTCTTGATAGCAGGAAAACTGTGAGTGGCTTTATCTCCCTGGCTTCTAATTTCTTTCCTTGTGGGGATTCATGGCCAAACTAAAACTGAATATTTGTCGTGTGCAGACTAAGGACATGGTGAAGCTGTCTGAAAGAAGCCAGGCGTCACTTTAAAAGATATAAGTCATGTCACTGATGATGCTGCTGTGATAAAATGAAGATTTATACACAATACTGGGGTCCAAATGCAATCTGGTGTCAGATATAAATGTGTTTTACATGTACATTTATCATATTCATTATTGTTTTTTCCATATATGCTTATTCAGTTAGATTTTAGTGCACCTTGTCTGTTTTTATGTTCAATATGCCACATTTTTCACAAGAACAATATACATTTATGTAGAAATTTTCGTGTAAATGTAGCAATTTAACTGTACTGCTGGCCTGACTTCAGTAATTGAAGAAAGATGTGATCATAGTTTCCTTTGTTCATCCTTTTTCTGCTCATTGGCTCAATTATCCTCACCTGCAATCACTCACCAATCGCTCCTCTTCTGAATCTGAGCCCCTGTTTTCCGTCATTCCTTCAGGATAATCCTGACTCAGCTCCTTTTTCTTGTTTATTTGTTCACGGTTCAGGTCCTTGCCCCGGGTTCTCGTCTTTCTCAGGCTTTGTAGTTGTGTTTTCCTATATATATTTCAAGTTCAAGCTTTTTACATGAATCAAATAAAAACAATCAATGGCTGTCTAACACAATTATTTGGATTTTTTATTCATTTTCTTTGGAGGCTGCACAGAGCTGTGGTGGCTTCTCAAACCGGGAACCCTGGATGGTTCCCGGTTTGAATCCCCTAGGGACTGGAGCACTTTTATATACAGGGGTTTTCTGACTGTCCAAAAACACAAATGTTTGAGTTTAAATGAGTGTGAATGGTGGTCTGTTTGGCTCTGTGATGAACTAGTGACCTGTCCAGGTCAGGGGGTCCCCCACCGACATCCGACTTTGGCTCCAGTCTCCCCCAAAGTCAGAGTGGAAGCATTTCTCCCCTCACCCCCGACCGGCCGAGGCAGATGCCCCCCCTACCCTGAGCCATGGTTCTGCTCGAGGTTTCTGCCTGTTAAAAGGAAGTTTTTCCTTGCCTGTGTCGCCTAGTGCTTGCTCATGGTGGGAATTGTTGGGTTTCTGTAATTATCTTCAGAGTAGGGTCTGACCTGCTCTGTTTGGAAAGCGCTGTGAGACAACTGTTGTTGTGATGTGGCGCTATATAAATAAAATTGAATTGAATTGAATATATTCAGAAGCTATGAAGTGTGAGTTCTGAGTTTCTAAAGGGTGAGCAGGGATGCTAGTATGAAGGAGGGACCACAGAGAAAGATCCTGGCATGGAAAGCCAGTACTGTAGGTCCAGTCCAGAACAAAACCATTAGATCCAGACCAACAGCCCTGGAAGGCAGAAAGAATCGGTAAGCACAAACACCAGGAAATCACTAGATCAAGGACCGCGATGCTCAACCTGATTACCACAAAGTGCTTTAACAGGCTCCTGCTGCTCCTTAAAGAGTCTGGACGCGTCCTGATGAGGAACAGGTGGGGCAGCAGGAGGACGCCAGACTCCGGCCCAATCAAACCCCGATCAAAAGCATAGCTTTAAAACTGGCGCAGAAACATAAACAAATCCAGATTTACTCCATGTCGACACAAATATTTTACTTTACTTCAACATGAATATCAAGACTGGTTGGGGTTACACTTTTCAACACTTATGGTGGTGGTTGATGGTCTTAAAATTCAGAATAATTCATACTGTGGGGGCGATGACTACTGGTGTAAATCTAACCAATAACCTCTCCTTCTGATTGATGCCGCCATGCATGGAGCCTGGAGGGAGGCCCGTGAGTCTGATTCCACTATAGCGCCGCGGCAAACCTCACAATCAACAGCACACGACAGAGAAATGCGATTATGCAACATCCTCATATCTAAAACATGAGCAGGGTAAAGGAAGAATCCAGGAGTTTTGGAGTGTACGTGCATATTTGTGAGACTGCTGCAGAGTGGAAAAATCTTGTGATTCTGTAAGAACATCAGTTTCTGATGGTAAAAAATGAAAGAGCACATTGTTCCAGGTGCTGCTCCGCTGATTAGCACTGATTATCTTCTCATATTTTTCAGCTATAGGAAAGTAGGTCTGAAGTATTCCCCTGCCATGTGAACCAGATCTCCCATCTGCATGTCTGAAGAATTCTCATCCAAAGCGGATTTAAAAAACAATCCCCATCTCCAAAGACCTATCTGAGCACGGATTCCTTTTTAAAGATTTAGCGTTATATTTCATGTGGTTTGTTTTTAAAATGCAAACCAGTGGGGGGGGAAAAAAAGGCTCGTTGGGAAGTTCTGAACATGAGAGGAAGCAGCCGAAGAGCAGAGAATGTGCACGACAACATCTGACTCTGCGCAGAATGGAGAGGCCTCATTAAATTTTAATTGTAGCACGGCGTTTGAGTGCATCGCCATCATCAAGATGCATGTGACCTTCTTTTTTTTTCTGGTTTGCCTTCCGACAAATGAGCATGTGTATCCGAGCCTTTCCTTTTCAAAGTGTGGCTGGATGACAGGAGGCTGTAAAAAAAAAAAAAAAAAAAACAGCAAAACACGGTTCAGTTTAACCGCTTTTTCTTGAATTATTAGTTACAACACACAAACTAGCCTATTTCTCTTTTTTCAGTTCAACACAAACATTTACATGTGTTGGCAGCGGCAATTTATTCCCACTTACACCTCAGTCACACGCTTTCACACATTTCCAGGTCAACGTGAGAAGAGTCACCAAATAAAGAAAGAAGAAGCCTGCTCAGTATTCATGCTTGGAGGAGAGTTGTGTGTTTGTTCTCCTCCTGTCCTGGACGGGTGTTGCATTGCAAGGTACTGTCTCCTAACTGCCAGGATCAATTAGCATGAATAATGAATGCCCGCTGACGCTCTCGGGTCTTGAGTGCCCATTTTGTTCGAGTTCCCATTGTTCCCCTCATTTCCAGAACATCTTCATTTTGCAGGAAGGTACAAGGAGATGATTCTCTAACGACACGGATACAACCTGAAGTGCTCTCCACGAGGTCAAAGGTGGTTTTAACAAGCCACATACCACAAACACGCGGTCAGGGCATTAAATCAGGACACATCGGTGACACCAAAATACACTCAGAATAAAAAAACCTGCAAACTCTGACCAGATCAGTAGTGAACACCCGTTTAACAAATGCTGAATATTCTCAACTCAACTCAAACTTTATTTATAAAGCGCATTTAAAACAACCGGGGTTGACCAAAATCCTGCACAGATATCACATTTGCAGGAAATAAGGTAAAAACTAAAAAGCCTAAATACATAAACACAATGCCATAAAATAGAATGAAAATAAAATAGAATGAAAATAAAATAGAATGAA
>CAJRST010000001.1:23907163-23925248 GCA_907169785.1 Menidia menidia
ATAAAATAGAATGAAAATAAAATAGAATGAAAATAAAATAGAATGAAAATAAAATAGAATGAAAATAAAATAGAATGAAATAAGTTCAAATAAAAAAACAAATTTAATTTTTTTTTTTTTTGCCAGATATCCACTGATCAAACCCATTAACGTGGTGGATTCATTAAAGTTTAAAAGTAAAAAAATAAATAAAAAAAAGGGGAATGACTACGTTGTTAGATTACTGAGTTACAAATCAAATCAATGCATTTAAAACTAAACTCTGAATGATCAGACACACGAGATGCAGACGGAGTAATGAGATTCTGGCCTGAAGGGAAGCATGAGTGATGTTCTAACACAGAGGATGGCACATTACAAGCGGTGCTAATAGCATGAGAACACATATATACTCGTCTGGTTTCTGAGTGGGCACTCTGAAAGTGTTCAGACTCTTCACTCGCCAACGAGACATACATTTAGTTTTTCGTATCCTCTTCTTTCCTTTGGCTAATGCACAGACAAAACCCATTATGTGAGCGTCATAGTACGTAAAAATCTGACGGATTTTCCTTGTTGAATCACATTTATTAGACGGGAAACTCTGCATTTTGAGGTTGGAGGAATTGGATAATGTGAGTTAGTTCAGATTAGATGGTTTGGAGTAAGTATTAAAAAGTACTAGGCTGTTGTTCTGTGTGAAAAGGTATTTGGTTAAAGCAAAAAGAGGAGTTAGTAAATGGTGAAGCGATGCTCTCCTGACTGGCTCGGACTTAAATTGACTTTTACCACGTGTGATCCCGGGCCTGAATCAAACGCAAGGCTTTGCTTTATGGTCACTTGACATGTTTGCGAACTTTCCCTGATGTTTTTATGGCCCCTTTGGCATGGCAACATGTTAAGGCATGTTTGCATGTCTCACATAGTGGATTCCCCAGTGCGCCTCTAAGGCCTTTAGGTTAGGTATACAAAGCAGATTAACCCTATAATGGCAAATGTGTCATATTTTTTGCATCTGACACCTTTTGCATAATTTAATGGTAAAAACGTTGCTCAAAATCCTATTTTACACAATCAGATACACCTGATAGCAGGGGGCAGAAGACTACACAAAAAATAATCTTGACTTATCGCATAGTAATAAATTAATAATATTGAACATTTGTTTTTGTTTTTTCTTTTTACATATTTGTTAAAAGGCCAAATAAGAAATTCAAACAAAAAAAAGGAATTTTCTGTTTTGTTTTATTCTTGGATCAGGCTTTAAAGGATTAATAGAGGGGAAGAAAACATGACTTAGAAATATAAAGACTGTAATCAGCTCTGGTTTCCAGTTGGCGTGAGCTGTTTCGTTCATCTGTGTGACGGACTGGTGGCCTGTTTATTTTAAGGTATCTGGATTGTCTGTAAATTTTAATTCATGTTGGCCCTTTCTGGATAAAGACCAGAAAGAGCATCATTGCAACAAATAACGTATCAAAATCCAACTCGAATGTAGAATACGTTTATTTTCTCTGAGATTTATGTATATGAAAAATTCTTTGATGGAGTGAGAATCTGTTGAATATCACATTTACTATTACCACATAGTAACTTATTTAACCCTTGGTCTTTTTGTAAAATGTGATGATGTTAGGGAAAAGTGGTAACACAAATTCTCAAATAAACAAGAAAAAGGTGCTGAGTCAAGATTAAACAACTATAAATGTTTCCCATGTTGTCCATTTAGCACTTTTGCTAAAATAGCATCATCATATAATCATCCAGAGACCATTTTAAATCTATAATGCAATGGGGATAAGACAGAATAATAGATATTATATCATTACCAAGACGTCAGAGTTTGCTCTCCACTTTGACTGTGCGGGGTTTTGGGATGGAGTGATCTCCTTTCCTTTCATAAATGATGCTGCAGTGTTTCCTGTGCTGAAGATGATACAGAAAGCTCTAACTATGCCATCTACCTGGATACTTTTCAGGTCATTTGACTCAAGGCTTGTTAGCTTCCTGGGCAACAAAACTAATACGCATCCAATTCATCACCCAAATTAATCCTCGGGATAAAAAAAAAAAAAACAAGATGCCAAATTAAGAGCTTTTCCTTTCATCTGTTTCTCATGATCCAGCCCTTTGGGGAACAGGAGGGAAGAGAGTTTGAACACAGATAATGATGGATAATTCCACCTCATAGTCTGTGAAAACATGTTGGACCTATTTCACACAGGAAACCCCATCAGACACGAGACTATCGACTCACTGAGCAGTTCACCAGCCTTTGACCACCACCTGTCCATATCTCAACACCACGGTACTCCAATAACAAAAATCTAAATGTCAGGGCAACACTCTGCAAATATATTGTCCATTCATTCATTTGTCATATTTTACTCTAACCTTAGGCATTAAATCTTCCACGATAGCTTGCTATGTGATGTTAAATTGAGCTAAACATGCAACAAAAATGCATTTCATTGCTCTTTGCTTGTACACGTGTAATGACAGTTAAGTTAATCTAATCTTATCTGGTCTAAGATGACATTTAACTAAATTTTTGGAGGATATGTCTCATTTGAATATCAAACATTACAGTGCTTACTATAATTAAACTGTGAATTTCTTTCATAAGCCTGTTACAGCTACAGTGGGGGAAATAAGTATTTGACCCCTTGCTGATTTTGCAGGTTTGCCCACTTACAAAGAATGCTTATTTTTCCTCATCAGATGGTTATTTAATTTTTAGAAATTCATATGATGTGATTTTCTGGAATTTTTCTTTGGGATTCTGTCTTTCACTGTTAGAATGTAAATGTGATTAAAGTTATAGATCGTTGCATTCTTTGTAAGTGGGCAAACCTGCAAGGGGTCGAATACTTATTTCCCCCACTGTACATTAGTTTGGCGTTTTACAGACATTAGCAACCACAAAACATATCTTTGCCTGGTTGGACCAAAGCACTCCTGCTTAGTGTAGAATTTCAGACAGAGACAAAGTAATTGGAGCCCATTGACTGATGAAGAAACTAAAATAAATGTCACGTAAACAAAGAAATAAACGATGTTTTAAAATGTCTCGGAACTGGTTTAATTCAACATTTGGGCTTTAAAAGAGACATCCGATTCTGCAGAGGTGGGTATTTCAGCCCCACGCCGGCTGGTTAAAGGCTGGTTTTACAGCCGGTTGACTGTAATGGTGCTCATGAGCTTCCACGGATCCGCGGCTTTCAAAGTCGAGCGGTTCAAAAACATCATTTACAGGGTGTCTGACTCTGAGAGGCTTACGGCTCTCTGCGGTTTATCTCGTTCCTGGGATTTGGGCATTAGGTTTTTCCCATTTAAGTAAGAGGCAAGCTCAGTTAGAAGGCACAGTTATGGGCGGGATTTATCAGACCAGTGGATTCAATCTATTCGGCAGACATTTAACACAATTTTGCAAATTTATTGCAAATATGAGTTAAAAAAATATTTTAGTTTGTAATGCAGAAGACTTTTTAAACAAAGACTGTTTATGCCAATGAGCATTTAGCAAGTTAGTGATTAACCATTAAAACATACGTAAGTGATGGACTCAAAATATATATTTAATGTTAGAAAGATCATAATTGAGATCATTTTGCTCTCAAAACATTTAGTTATGGAAACTGAGTTTTGCTCTAAATATGAAGCCATCACATTGATCAACTCAGACCAGTTCTGCCCCCATGCGTCCAGATTTAATCCACAAAAGATGCTTCCACAGTACAGCAACTAGGAAATAACTTCATGTCTCCAAAAGACTAAATCAGTTCTGGCTAAATTGCTGCAACTACATTCAAAATGAAATAGAAAATCTGAGAAATGTTTGTTCTTCATCATCTAATAGCTTAGAAGAGTTGAGAAGGAGGACTTTTACTCCCCTGTTTTAGCTGTACTTTAAACAATTTTGCTTAATTTTCCCTATTTTTCTGGTGACAAATGACTCAAATGGAGCTCTTTGTTTTTTTCTTTTTCAAATGATCCGTCTTCTTGGTAAATATCGCCATCTTGTGTTTGATGAACACAGTCACAGACACGTATCTCTGAAAGTATTCAGTAAGTGACCTGTAATGGTGGATGCATTACAGGTTTTACCGTTTAATTTCCACTGTTGTCCTCAGATCTATGATGGGAAATGGACTCTCTAATTTGTGTTGAAGTCCATTTTGTGAGGTCCACAGGGATCTAAAGGGCATTAAAATGTGTAAAACCAATGACAATGATTCGATTTCTTTAGGCTGATTGTATCTAAGTTTTGGAGGAAAAAACAACTAAATGATTGATGGAGAAACTGACACACTGAGAAAAAATAGAAATGGAAAAGAAAAATACTTTGATATTACGAGGAACAATGACAATCTCAGGCAGGGGTCTTGAACTCGTCTCCTTGGGGGCTCCTAATTCAGAACAAAGCCAGAATTAAACGAAAAGGATCATGTCAGATCAGATTTAAGCAGATTGTGTTGTACAACACAGGATTTACCGCTGATATTAAAAACCTGAACAGTTTATGTCTGTGGCATTCACTACAAGGCTTTAATTTGATCTGGAAATACGACATCTTTCATTTTCAGAGACAGATTTTAAACAAATAAACATCACTGGCAGATTGACAGTTATTGCAGACACTTCCATCTCTCTTCTGGATGCTTTTGACCGTTTAAGACCTCTGGGCCTCTGCAGAGTCTGATAAAGTGAAATTCAATGCATTCATCAATATTTCCCCAGGTTACAGCTCCAAAAGCTCATCAAATACATGCGATGTTCACTCTTAAAGTCATAAACACACATTTAAGTAAGAATATCATTAATTATCTATTTTATGATTCCACTGAGGATCTTTATTTATCTGTTAATTTCAGCTAAATAAACTATGTTCACCTTAATGTTCAACTTTACTCAACAGGCAACAATAAACTTAATTTATTTCCTGTATCTGACGCCTCAAATGTGAAACCTGAAATCCATCATATCAAACTTTTGTGTTTTTTTACAGTGTCAATACTCCACATTTGAATGTTTTTAGAAATATGTAGAATGGGAAGAGCCTTATATTGAGTTATTATTATATCAATCATTTTCCAAGTTATTGTGTTTGTTGCAGCTAACTTATAAAAGTTAATTCTTGCAAAAAGTGGCCAATCGTTTAACTGGGCTGCTACTATAATACACAATCCATATTGTTGCTATTTACAAAAAAAGTTACAAAAAATGAAGGAATTAATTAGTCACAGTTGTATTGTCCATGGTCAAAAACACCCTGGAACCAATCAGAAAACATGGATGTTCTCATACTTTTAATGACACTAAAAGAGGACAGAACAGGGGTTTCTGCTTATGTACGTATGTACAACACATCATTCTTTACAATCCGACCATAACTCGGCGTCTTTTTTGTTGTAAAATAAAAAAAAGTTTCTCTAAAAATATCGTTCAACCTTTTCTTTCTTCTTGGTATAAAACAATAAATACAGACTGAGTCACTTTCTGTTTAACAGAGCTGGAAATTGTCACAACCGGGTCACACCGCATCTTGTTGTTTATAGATGAATCGATCCTTTTCCCCAATTTGTGTCTCCCAGATCCCACCTCTCAGCCCTCAGGGGTCCTGCTCTGCAGATCTGAGATGCTTCCGCTTGAAACATACTTGATTAAAATCAGCGACATCTCTCATAGAGTTTCTGAAAAAGACTCATTAATGTGAGGCAAATGTGCTAAAGCAGGAAAACACAGAAAACACTGGACAGGAGCCTACTAAGACTGGAGAGTTTTACACTGAATATCATAGACAGACTCTGGAGGAAAAGGCTGCCCTCTGCTGGCAGAATAATTATATTTGTTCACTCAAAGAAATCTTAAAAAATATATTACTTCATTTTAAAAGTTACCTTCATGAATATGCTATAAAAAGCTATAAAAAAAGAAAAAAGAGAAAAAAAGAGAGGAAAAGAGAGGGTAATTGTCAGAAGGGGTAGTGAGGGGAGAAAAGAAGCATAAAAAAACTGTAAAGAAAAACCAGACACTGCATATGTGGAGGAGAAGAAAACACTGAAGCAGGACGAATGGAAACCTCTGAAAGTGTCTACAAAAGTATGAAAAGTTATCCATGATCTCTGAGTTTTTAAAGCCACCGCTGTGGGGAGAGCATTCAGGTGTATTAGCCGTGTGTAGGCAAGTGTTTGTGTCTTTTTTCTGCCTCATTATCATTGAATAATTACAGTAAATTAGTGTAAAGGTCCCGACTTTGGATAAGCAGAAGACAATGGATGCATAAAGTAAGAGAAATATACAATGGATACGTTCATAAAAAGCAGTGTGAGCTGTAACGACTTCAGTCCTCAGGATAAATAAAGCTTTTTGAATCTTGAAACCAAGTGAAGCATAATTTATTTACTATTTCCATTTTCAGACTTTTAGTCAAAAAAGAGTGTGGGTACAGACAAGTCAAAACTTTTTTCAGCTATAATTTCTGTAATTTCATGTCTTTTTATTTTGATTCATCCTTTGTTTGAACTGGGCATATCACTGTTTATTTGTTGTCACTTTGAGGAAGTCCTACAGTCCAACTCTTCATAATCATACCCCTAATTTGTTCTTTTTATTTTATTATCTTTTCATATTAAATTAGAAAAAAACATATGTAGATGTGTTGCACTCTCTTTTTTAACATAACATTTAATTTTTTTTTTTTTATGTTAAAAAATAAGACATCACAGTCAGTTTTAAGCAAATTTGAAGGTCTTTGAGACCAGAAATGAGACTTTGTTACTCTTATGCATACGTGCCAAATTACTAATAGATTACCAATAATGAAAGTAGCTGTTGTGTTCTGTAGTTAGGATTAATGTCGTTATCCCGGGTGCATGTGTGCTTGTTAAAACAAGTGGTAGTAGATTACTGTTCATCTGTGATATAGCAGTAATGCAGTTACTTTCATTTTTCGTTATCATGCACATGCACGTTACTACTGTATCATACACAAGATACATGCAAATAGGGAGTCATCTGTCCAGATAACCATGTGTTTCATATTTGGCAGAGCAGCACGCCACCTTCACTCTCATTTTTGGTCTCGTTAGTTTATTTCACTTTGTGTTTTCAGCTTCATTTCACTAATAAAAGGATCTCCTCCTTAAAATTCCTTTTGTTAATTATTGAGAGAAAACACTCTGCCGCCCCCTGGTGGAAGAGTTGTGTGTAGCAACAGGGCTGAATTGTTCTTTTCATGGAAGCACGAAAGGAAGTAATTGTTTAGTTTTTGTACCACAATCTGCCAAAGCCAGATCTCAAGGTCTCTTTGTTTGTGTGGCATCAAATGTGGATACAGATTTTATTACAGTTACTCATCATTACAGTTTTAGTCCACTGCATTATTTGTCACTTCTACTAAAGTGTTTCACCATATAAACGTGTTATAATTGTGACGTTAAAGACTTGTTTTATTATTCCTATATTTGTTTCCTTATTTACTAAAACAAGTTAGATCTAAACAAAAGATGCCATATGTGGTGTATGGTTAGATGTTTGTCTTTCTGAGGAGATCGTCTCAAAATGCTTTCCTTTGCAAAGTGTAGCTAATTAAACAAAACAGACTAAATTCATTTTGGGAAAGTTGTTCAATTAAAGAAATTATGCATTGCACCACTGAATTAAAGGAGTTTCAAAAATAAAACCACAGAGGAAGTTAGAAATCTTCTATAATGTATTGATTTTTCTATGAAAATGATGATCTTTTTAACATAAATACCTGTGACCTTCCACAGTTTTAGAGCAACAAGTTTGTATATTACACCATTTAGTATTTTGCTTTGTTTTGTTTGTTAAATGTGTGCCACATGTTGGATTCAGTGTGAACTTTGCTTGTTTTGTGAGCTTAAGTGCTTAATATACTGACCTCCTCTTGGTTTCCGATGTGCAAACACAAATCAACAAATACACCAAATAAAATGACCACTCTGACACAAGACTTCAATGTAGTTTCGAGTTTAATAGCAAGAATTAATTAAACACTCATGCATGGTTTCCATTTAAAAAAAAAAACGACAGTCTTAATATTGCCATGTAAACTTAAGTTAACAAAACAACCAAACCTCCACAACAAAACCCCACCCCGTTTGAGAGGGCGGCCCTGATTGGTCGGCGGGTCTGTAAATCCGTTCCCTCTTTATTCGGCTCTCCCCATTGGTCGATGGTGACGACAATCCCGAAACGTGCTCCCGCCCACCGAGGGGATCAAGTTTGAATGAACAACAGCAGTCTTGCTCTGGAGGTGGTTAGTTGCATTTGCAGTAATTATTAAAAGTGTGTATCGTATCGCGGGGCGCGCGCCGATCCAGGATGGACATGAAGAAAAGAATTCACCTAGAGTTGCGGAACCGCACTCCGTCAGACGTAAGTTGGCCTCAAACCTCGCGGGTGATGTTTCACTCTCCTGCTAATGGAGAATATTTCGTGTGATGCCTTGGCGTGGGGATACAAAGTTTCCTCCAAGTTAAAAGATGATGGAGCCGTCGGGTCAAATTGTTGCCTCGCGCGGGGGGGCAGGTGCCGTGGGTCCGTCGCGTGAACTTTGCCGTGGATTCAACCTTTTGCTGTGCAGTTTGGGGGGGGGGGGGGGTTTTTTTTTTTTTTTTTTTTTAATGCCAGCGGTATAAACAAGGCAAACGGGTACGAGGAGCCATATTTGTAACTTTTGATCTACGAACGAAGCCTTTTTTTCTATCGAACAACTCGTGTTATTATCATTGCATCGTTTTCAAATATGCTATTTGTGCCAATTGGGTGGGAAATATGATCAATTAAGTATTTTCCACCGAGCACTTGGCGGCTTAAGGATGAGGGTACTCAAAGTCAAGGAATTATCAGTGATGCATAAAGATCAAACCTTCGATTTATCGTCTTACAATTGCACCCTGAACCAACAGAAACTAATCCAGCCTCGTTTGGTTGGATTGTTTTTGCTTTAAAACGTCGAGCATTTGATAGAGATGAACCCGGAGTACGGCAGCCTGGAGCCGGACCCGCGGTGCCCACAGATGGCCGAAAAAAGCGACGTTAGTCCGGACCGTAAACCGCCGCCGAGCCGGGGCCCAAAAACACACGGAAAATGTATAAAAACACGCCCCGTGGCTCATGGGCCTCGTTCAGTCGTTTCATCGGCTCCGTTTCCGCCGTCGAAGGGCTGAGGACCTCAGTCGTAATGACAACAAATGGTCGCTCTAGTTTTCAAGAACTAGGACAAGCCGCCATTTTACCGACAAACAAAGGCAATTCGAAACACACCAAAAAGCCCGTTCATTCGACACAAACGACGAACGATTCATCATACCTTCTTCTTATTAGGCGTATACACTTGCCATCAGTCCGATCAGCAACTGTTTAGCACAAGCAACAATGAAACGTTTGCCTGGCAGCTATCTAATCGGCTTTAGCGGCCCCTCCTACTTACAAATGACCCTGTGCACGACTCGTAGGTCTGTGTGTCGACTTGTTTTGACAATTGTGCTTCAGCGCCGCTCAGAACCGTCCAAACGCCTCTCTGTTTACACTTTAACTCCACGATCATCGATATGAACGCTCGCAACCTCACATTTGTTTGTCTGTTTCTTACAGAAACATGATCTAAATGTGATATTTATGTAACGGTAGGGAGAAGCAAAGTATCGCGATATTTGCAGCGGCGAGACGTGTTCTGACCGTTGAGAGCTGATTGTGGACGTTTTTTCGTTGAGTTCTGCTCGCCGCTGATTGGCTGAGTCATCCCGGAACGGCGCACCTGTGACCCCACATCCCAATATTTGGATATCAGCAGTCAGAAACTATCTGCTCTCATTTTGTTCATCAATAAAAACAAGAAAACAGTACCTACTTTCTATTGTCTCCATAAGAAACGACCATGTTGTCTATTTAACTGAGTTCAAATTCAGGGGACAAATAAAGCTGCTGCAGGATGTTGAATTAAAGTATTCATTTATTTTCCCAACTTATTTCAGTTTCTCATGGGAGTAAACACTCACGTTTAACTTTGTAGAGGGGAAGCTGCTTTTGTAAGATAAGTCAAGTTGACACGTTAATTGCCAGGGATGCTGTAAGCATCTTAAAGTATTGGTAGTGAAGTCTAATACAGAGAGGCTTCAATTTTCACATGATGATTATGCCATTTCCAAGTAATTTTATTTGGTAAAATAAATGGGATGTCAGTGGTAAGATTGCTTCTGACTTTGTAGCTGAAAATCCAACAAATTGGATCATTTTGTAATTGGCTGGCATCAGAAATGTGCCCTTGGGGGTGCTGTGCCTTTCAGTTTATGACATTATTAAAATGTTATTGCAATACACTTGAACCTTTTCAAGAGACAGGCTCGTGGAAATCATTTTTCGGGGTTTTCAAAGGGTGCAACTTCTACTCAATACGTTTTAAATGTAACAGAATTATACAGATATGAGGACATTTATGAACGTGACTTGGGACAATGGTGATCCTGCATAAAATTGTGAAAGCTGCTTTTAATGCAGATTTTAAAAAAATCTAAAGACTCATCCGATATCTCACACTTGATTTTCTTTTTATCAAACTGTTTTTCTTTTTTGACCAATGCTGACCAATTTATGATTTCATTTTCCTGTTCTACAGGTCAAAGAGCTTGTGCTAGACAACTGTCGCTCAAATGAAGGAAAGATCGAGGGCCTAACAGACGAATTTGAGGAGCTGGAGTTTCTAAGCACAATCAACGTGGGTCTCACGACAGTTGCTCATTTGCCGAAGCTGAAGAAACTCAAAAAGGTGGGCGGTCTTTTCCTCACAGGTGAAGTTTAACAGGTTAAGATCGCTATGTATTTTTGCACCTTTTGATCGTTTGATCGCTCAACAGCTCGAACTCAGCGACAACAGGATCTCGGGAGGGTTGGAAGTTCTGGCAGAAAAGTGCCCAAACCTCACGCATCTCAACCTCAGCGGCAACAAGATAAAAGACCTCAGCACAATAGAACCACTCGTAAGACCCCACGAAGGCGGATTATGAAGGGTAATACATCGAAACGAGGCTTAATTATTCACCAAACGCTGTTTCGTTTTTTTTCTTTTGACAGAAAGAACTTGGGGCCCTGAAAAGCTTAGATCTGTTCAACTGTGAGGTGACAAACCTCAACGAATACAGAGACAACGTGTTCAAGCTACTACCGCAGCTCACGTACCTGGACGGCTACGATAAGGACGACAAAGAGGCCCCGGACTCCGACGGCGAGGTGTACGCCGAAGGTCTGGACGACGAAGAGGAGGACGAGGACGGTGAGCTCTAAGCCGCACGCACACACAGGTTCCCCCGCCGGAACGCTTAGCTAACGACTGACCGACATCTTGCATTCGCCCAGATGAGGAGGAGTACGATGAAGACGCGCCACCCGGGGATGAGGAGGACGAGGAGGGAGAGGAAGATGAGGAGGAGAACGAGGAAGAGGAGGAGGACGACCTGAGTGGAGAGGTGGGGGGGAAATAACGAGAGTTCGGCGCTGAAACTGTCCCGAGAAACGTTTTGTTCTGAGAGATTTTTGTCTTTTTAATGAAGGAGGAAGAAGAGGAAGACTTGAATGACAAAGAGGTTGATGACGAGGAAGATGAAGGTGAGGAAAATGGCTGAAACTCAGATCTATGACTGGGTTTCAAACCAAAGGTTGATTTTTTTCCTGTTTGCTGTCAGTAAATGAAAAATCTTGACTTAACATTCCTGCTTTTGGATGCTAATTTTCTTTACTTTTGGCTAGGAATTTTTTTTTTTAAAAAATATTTGTACATATTAAAATATGTACACATGCACCGGCACGCGCACGTGAGACGAATTAAGGAAGTTCCCAGTCGTCAGTGAGGGGTTTTCAATGAGAAACGTAGCAACTGCTTTCACAGTAATGTGTCATTAAGCAGCTTCCAGAGTTAATTAAAACCATGTTGATCGCTTTATGATGCTTTAAGTTCAGCAATTTGTCTGTTTGCTACTTTTCCAGAGGCATCAATGGGTTTTAACTTCTAAAATTAAATACAGAAAATACCTGGATAACTGGTTTAGTTTGAGTCTGTGCAGTTAGCTGCAAACACAGCAATAACTTAGATTTTTTTAACCGCCAAAGAGCATCTAAATAACTACATAGGTCCACATCCGGCTAGTTTTTAATGTGTTCAAAATGAAAGCCAAGCCAGATGGATCTATCAGGTTACATTTATGTGATTTAAAAACAAAACTCGTTACCTTAGCTTTACAATATTGCATATTTCAGTTGTGTGATATGAGAAAAACAAATGAGGAAACATTTTAGGTCGCTGGTGTTGAACAGTGATGCACACAACCCATTTACAGCCTCCTGATGGATTATGGGATGGCAGAGTTTATGTCCCACACACAAACTGATGTGGTCTGAGCACAGAAGGGCTGTGGCCACCGAAGAAAAACCACCCGATTTGGAACAGGAAACATTTATTTGTTTCTCCAGATTCCTAAAAGAGCTTCTTGTGTTGTTTTTGTTTCTTCAGAGGAGGAGCGAGGCCAGAAGAGAAAAAGGGAACTCGATGAAGAAGGAGAGGAGGATGAGGACGATTAAGCGTCCCCCGAGCTAAGTTGTGAACTGTTTTAAACTTGTATCTCCCACTCACTTCCCCTCAAAGCCCATGTATCTTCCCCCCAGTTTCATATTGCAGTAGTTTTTTTCGTTTAGTTTTCCGTTTTTTTTTTGTTTAATTCTTATTGTTATCGGCCAGTCAGGTGGACGAGGTCACCTGGAGAATAATAAAAGTTTGATTTTCCGTATATCTGACGCCCCCGTGCTCCAGTCTACATGGTCCACCTTTAATCGCCCCGTGGACACCAGGTTTTGTAATATCAAATAGCAAAGATAAACCTTTTTGAGAAATGTTTTTCTTTTCTCACTGTTTGTGTAAGACCAATTTCTGACAACTTTATGTATTTTATGACCTCCCTTCCAAAGCAAAAAAAAAAAAAAAAAAAAAAAAACCCAACAAAAAAAACCCACAAAAACAAACTTAAATTAAACAACAAAAAAAAGAGTGCATGTCTATTACATTTTAAAGTCAACTACTGGATTTCATGTATGGCTGTCTTCTCCTTGTCTTAAACTTATTGTTTTTTGCATTGTATTTTTTAAAAGAATTGTAAGTTATTTGTTTGTAGTGTCACCAGTATGCCGATACTCTCCGTGTCCTGGCGTGAAACTTCTGTCTGAACGTGCACAGTGTGACCCGGGCATATTTTTAAATCATAGCAAAAAAAAAAAAAAATGTCTGCCCTTGTCAAAGCCTCTCCTCCTCCTCCTCCTCCTCCAATCTTCAGCTTTGATAGTTCGGAAATTACGTGTTCTTGTAAATAATGACCAAATCTATTTTTTTGTATTCTCTTTGATGACGGCAGACGTTGAACAGACAACTGAGGTTAAACTATGAATTGTAATAAGATATTAAATATGTATGCTACTTTCTCTAAAAAGTACGCAGTGTGAAATTTCTTGAATTTGAAAACTTTGTATGCATAATTTTTTTTCCTTGGAGAGAAAATTTTCAGCACCAGAACTCACACTTGCCTTTTTCCATGTTCTTTTCTGGCACACACAGATGGAGACGTTTGAATTAGTGGCGGTAGTTTAGAGAAGTACCGGCGACAAACGGACGTCACGGCCGAGAAAATTTATCAGTTCGAGATGTAAACTCTGGAAAACAGTCAGTTATTCGGACTTTGTTTTCTCTAGTAAACGCAATGGCCAAATTGGCTGACCTCAGTGATTTTTTTCTTTTTCTTTTTTCTTTTCTCACTCTGTTAAAATCCACCGTCATCAGCCCAATTTTTGCTCTTCTTTTCCTCCCATTCACTTCAATAAATCCCTTTTATATGAATTCTCTGAACGTTGTGTTCTTTGAGCAACACATGATGAAATCAAAAAGGTTTTAAAAAAAACAACAACAAAGGATTCCAGGTTAAACTCATATTGATACCAGCCTTCATTTTCAATCTGCAAAAAAAATTGAAGCTGTTTTTTCCCCACAAAAATGAGCTCACATTTAATACTGTAAACGGCTACAATGCAATCCTGACAAACCAAACTAAGCTGGACACCAACTCGATTACCTTAAAATAACTCGGGCCCAGTGTGTTTGTGATGAGATTATCACAGCCAAACGCCGTTGGCAACCACGTACAAAGAGTTTCAGTCTTTTTAAAGGCAGCAAAGTGCCTTTTTGCAGGGCATTTATAGAGTTGGGAGTTGTGCACCTGCACGAGACACAACACAACCCCCGATGCTGTTTCCTGTATTTCCCTTTAAGCTCATCAGTCTGAATTAACCTTTTCCAACTCTCTACTTCCTCTGTGGCTTTTCATTTTTCCTGCACGACAGAAAAACACATTGCTGTTCCAGTCAGGTTTCAAGAGTGTTTATATTATTTTTTTAATGTGAGGCTAAAGATTTTTCTTTTTTCTTTTTCCTTTTGTTAACCGCTAAGGGAAGACCTTCAATCCTTCACTTACTTTTTTACTTGCAAACTCTTTTTTTCCTAGATCCTTGTCTTGGTCTACAAAGAGCAGAATCAGTGATTAAAAAAGGACAAGTTTAATATGCAATCATTTAGAAATTAACTGCCAATCAATTATAATCAATTAGGTCTAAACCTTTTTTGTGTTTTTGTCGATAAAACTAGTTTAATTGGAGACAACCTGGAGTCTTTAAAGCAAAATCTGCACGTCTCACAGCAGTTTTGGTGATATTTATGTTCAAAGGGTAGTTACCGTTACAGTTTGTATGGCTAGGAAAGCACAGCAATATCATTTCATAACTTTGCTAACGTTGTGTTGCTGGAGCCAAAGTGCGGAAACCACCAAAGGTGTCATTCCACACAAACCTAAACCACTTCAACATGAACATCGCAAACCAACGTCTGCACAGCCACATCATACAAAAAAACAATGGGATTAACAAATATACAAGTTATTAGCTGAAAATGGAAGATGTGGCAAATAAATAGGACATATACATCACCCTATCCTCGAAATTAGCCCTAAAAATAGCCAGCAAAGCATCGCATGAGACTACGTATATAAGTAATCACACAAGTCCAACACCCGGGACTCCAGGTGTCCTCGACTGCTTTCCTACCTGTTGAGGATACAGTAAAAAAAAAAAACTTCTCTCCTTGATAAAAGGCTGCATTTTTAAAAAGCTACAGTATGCATCTGTTCTGAGGTCCGTTCACAGGCATCGTTTGTAGGGGAGAGAAGCGGAAACGGGGACAAGCAGCTTTGTGAGAAAACCGGGATCCAGGTCCGTATTTTGCCAGGTGCAGAAATAAAAAAAAAAACACGTCCGCCATTTTGAAATGTTGTTGCAGCTTGCTGAAGATCGGGGTCCGCAGCAGGGTCTAAGGCATTGAGGAAGAGCTCTACCTCGACATGAAGTGAGAACTCAGACGGTGAGTTTAGGGGAGGCAGACACCCGGGATTTGGGGCTAAACGTGTTTAAAAGGGATCACTTGAGACTGTGCGAGATCAGAAATATCGATTTAGAAAAAGGAAAATGCTCAAATTGGCTGGATCTCACACTCCCCTTTATCATCAGTCTCATGTTATACTGGAAATCCCTGAACTGCCTCAGTTCCTTACATTTATCACTACAGCTATATTCTAGTAAATTGCATCTCTTAAGGAAGTTACCCGACAGTTAATTTGTGCACACTACACGGGGCAGCAAGGATGAAGTTATGGTGAAATGAGATATATCAAAAAAGCGGGGCGGGGCGGGGCGGGGGGGGGCTCAGAAGCTCGTCAGAGGTCAGATTCCGGGGGCAAAAAGGAAGCGGTCCAGGTCCAGTCCAGGATGCAAAGAGGTCAGACGTTGTTGGGGCTAACGTTCTTCAGGTTGTTGAGCTCCAGCTCCAGCTGCCGTATCCGCACGTCCTTAGTGGTCAGCTCCTCTTTCAGGCGCCGCAACTCGTCCTGCTGGCGGAAGAACATCCTCAGGAGCTGAGAGGAGAAGAAAAAAGCAAAGTCCAGAAACAACACTGAGCCCAGGATGTTGTGTTTCCCTCCCCGCACAACAAAATGGCTCTCTAATTTCCCTTTTTGGAGGACACAGTTAGGCCCCAGGGCTGTTTTATGAGCCCTGAAACAGATACATTGGTTGATTGATAAAGCCTTTTCTAGCTCTATTCATAGTTCCCATCATATGTACAGTTACTCTGATGATTTATCCTGTTCTCCAGCTTTTTAAATAATCTAATCCTGCGTATTTTCTCTCGTTTTTCTATTTCAGTCTTAACCCTATAATGCCAAATGTATCATATTTGATTCATACGGTTTCTGAAGTCTTTTGGATCTGAGACTTTTTGCATCATTCAGTGGTAAAAGCTTTGCTCAAACCCCTGTTGTACACATTCAGATATACCTGATAACAGCCAGTAGAAGACTACACCAAAATATATTTTTGATCAAAATAATTGCTGTTTTTTTTCCTCATATGTTGTTGAGGGGCCAAAGAAAGACTTCAGACTAAAAAAAATCCAATATTCTTCCTATTTTTCTTGGATCAGGCTTTAAAGGGTTAAATTCAGATCCCATCCACCTCTTTTTCTTTCTGTTTAAAACATGAATTTATACTGTAGTGTCACCTTCTCCCTTCATACCAGTCCAAAACCTATGCTATAAATCATTTTAGTTTATCAGGGCATTCTTAATTCGGGGGATTTGAATATCTTGGGACAAAAACATCCTTTCCATCATTCTTGCTTTTTATTCTCTGTTGTTTAGTATGTTGTTAATGGTCATTTACACTGATTTGCTGAATAGTGGTAAGCTGTTCTTCTGACTTATTTATTTGATTTGTTAACAGACTCTAAATCTAGTCGCAGTTTTTAGTTATAATATTTTCTTCACCAGGAATGAATGACTTTACCTCATGCCACTATCATCCACTTCATTTTTCCCAAATGAAAAGGGTCAGTTTGAGCTGACTAAACTGTGGATTTAGCTGGGCTGCGGCTTTTTGCTGCTAAAAAATTGCTTTTTTTTTTGCTCATATAGGGGCTTCTATGCAGACAGTAATCCTAAGAACATGATTTCAGGCATTTCAGGCTCCCAGGACTGAGAATCTGCACCGGCGGGGAGTCACGCACCTCGTTTTCTGTCCTGGGGGGTACGTTCTCCAGCAGGTCGATCCCATTGACCACTACGCTTTTCTTTTCCTTTACTGGGGCTTTGAACACCAACTGGTTCGGCCGGTTGTAACCGTCCTTCAGGGACATCAAGACTGGATCTGTTTCAAAACACAGACAACATTTTTTTTCCCAGCAAGCTTGTAAAAACAAACAAAAATCCTTGTGAACCTTTACTGGGAGGGTTGGTGAGATGTGAGTGAGATATTAGCTAAAGTGGACTCAAACTGAAGAACGGGGAGAATTTACACAGGTATGCAACATTCGTATTTTACAGGAAAGTGAATTTATTTACAGGTTTTGCCCGTCCAGCAGAGGTTGGGTGAGTCTTTTACCTCTATCGATCCCACTCAGCCACTCGCTGGCCGACAGGGCCGGCTCCGTTCCCGGGGTCATCGGGTAAATGTCCTCCTGGTACGTGTCTGACTGCAAACACACATTTTCCAGAAGGTTTCTTGTTATCAGTGTAGATAGATATATACATTTAAAAAAAAACTATATGTATATATAGGTCACTACGGATGAAAATTAGCTTTGTAGCTACAATCCGGCATATTCACATTTGTTTTTTTACTGATGTTCATTAGTGTGCTTTGTCCCTATTCAAATAAATAAATAAATAAATAAGTGGTGGATAATGTCAATAAAGATTAAGTTTCCCTCTGAGAGTCAAACTTAATCTTTATTGACATTATCCACCACTTATTTTGACCTTAAATATACATATAGTTTTTTTGTATGTATATATCTATCTATATCATATGAGGAATTTTGTATATATATATATGTATATAGGGACAGACATGTATATATGTATATGCCGCTGTTTTTATTTATGGAGCCAGTAACAAAAATAATTTCCCTCTGGGATTATTAAAGTATTTCTGATTCTGATTC
>CAJRST010000001.1:23968672-24022965 GCA_907169785.1 Menidia menidia
CCTTTAGTTAATTATCTATGGACATTGCCTTCAGTATTTGTCATTAAATTGTACTTAATCAATTAGCAAACCAGTCCAGACACGGATTCAAGATCAGGCTTCCCTCGTAGCACAACTACAGCTTCCATACATATATAGGTCAGGGTTAGTAGTTCCAATCCTCCATTGTAATGGTCATATCACTTATTCCCAGTAAGGTCACATAGGGCTGGATTCTATCCCAGATATCATGTGACACACCGTGGACCGGTCACCAATCCAATACAGACAAACAACCAAACACACTGACATCTATTCACTCATAGTGAGCAATTAACCCAACTTTTCAGGTTTTTTAGACTTTGGAAATAGCCAGAATATGTAGTACATGAGGAGAACTTGCAGGAACAGGCAAACTCCACAACCCCAGGGATTTGAACCCGGCGCCCTCTAGCTGTGAGGCGTTGAACTTCCTGCTTTATTTTCCATCTGACAGCAGAGGGAGCACGACTGATGAGAAAGATGCAGGCCAGGAGATCACATCGAGGTATGTGGTCAGATGTTCATCCACTTCTCCCTATTATAAGGCACCGAATAGCCAAGTTTTTTTATTTATAGCAATGAACAGCTCTCCTTTTACAATTGATCCTCTGACACCGGCCCACCTCATGATTTCCCCCCTCGCAGAAACTGTTGCACTAGTGGAACATTTAATACTAAGGGAGCTCAGATTTCGGCTTCCCCGGGACTATGTTCCAGGCCGGCCGCAGTCTGCACACAAACCACTTCCTCTGTCAGAGAGGCAGGAGGAAGAGGAGGAAGAGGAGGAAGAGGAGGAGGAACCGGACGACACACAGAAACAAGCAAAAAAAAGCTGATGCAGATACACGCAAAAAGAAACAGGCAGGGGATTGAAAACGTGATCGAATTGGGTTCAAATAGTACATTTAGGTGTATCAAACACTCAGGATTCCTCTCTACTTTGAGCGTGTTTGTGTAGGTGATGCATAACTCAGCCGTGAGCAGACATTTCCACAGATGCTTCGCTCAGTACAGAAAAAATTTATCGGCCTTGTCTCAATTTCCCTCCGAGTCCCTTTCCACTGGCTTTTAATTCCTCCAAGTCTCCTCTCCAGACACGTTTTTCCTCCTCAGATTCCTCTGACTCTCTCTGTTTTTTCACCTGCTGGCCACTGGGGCAGATTTACTGGGTCCTCTCAGGTCCCAGGCCCGTCCACCCCCTGACCCTGATTCATGACCATCTCACAGAGATTTTATTTTGAAAATCTGTTGTTATAATGTTATTATTTTAACGTTTTAACACAGGCTTTAACTTAGCTTGTTAGCCCTCCTCTTTAGACATTGGTAGCTAGATCTATAATGGCATAAAATGATAAAAATGGGATTTTTCAAAGTAGTGAGACATATCAGTGATTTACGGTTCGGTGTCCCCCCCTTTTGGGAAAAAGAATGATGACCAACCAGATGGATGGATACATTCTTTCTTTATTTCCCTCTTTCTGTCATTGTGTATCCGTTCCCTCTCACATACACATTTACCACATAAAGTCTGGAAAACAGCGCACTCACATTAAGTCAATGACAGTATTACAAAGGCTTAACATGTGGTAGCAGTTAAGCAAACCTTTCCAAATCCAGTCCCCCAGAATTTTTTTTGAGAAAAAAAAAAAGAAGAAGCTGGAAACAGCACAAAGGTTTTTATCCCATTTAGATGTGACAGTCCAGAGCAATTCCCTATTTATTTGATCATATTCTGTACAAATGACTTTTAATTACATAAGAAACACAAGAATTAGGTACAATGCAACTCTTTGTCGTTCATTCTGTGTTTTATAATAGTGGAGGGTTATATATTTTACTCTCATAAAGTTCTGTAACCAAGAGAAAAATGCATTTAAAACTTACAATTCCCTCAAGATTGTTCACTTAACCAATTGAGTGAGTCAGCTGGCAGAAATTGAACATTTAAAAACTCCTTTGGTCAGCTCTGTTTTAACCAATGAATTTGAAGCGTGTTTTATGCTCATCTGAGTTCTTTTGAGGCCGAGTTGAAGAGTACCACACTGGTAAATGATCAACTTCTGACTTGATTCTTTATATCCCGGGGCTTTGTTCTACCATAAAAGTGCCAAATAGGATATATTTGCGGTATTCCATATATAATTCAGATATTCCTGAAATATAAGATTTAATGATATATATATATATTTATACATTTAATTAATCCATTCCACTGCAAATCATCCCCTTACATGGTCGCTTTAGTAAAAATTCCTTAACAGATCTAACTATTGACATTACTTCTGAGAAAATCCATAATGGAGCAATAAAACTTCATTACAGTCTCAGTAACCCCCCCCCCTCTTCTATTTTTGCCCAACAGCAGCATTGAAACACAAGAAAGGACTGAATGTTTTACAAATGTTGTCTGAGTGAGTTGTTTTCATACATTAGTATAAAAAAGCAGAAGCGGTGTTGATGTGGCTGTGTGGTCTGGGTATCTGAAAAGGACCGAGGACTAAGTCCGATGCTCTTTCTTCAATTAGAGCTCCCTCCATCGTTGCTTACACAGCTTTTCTCGATGTTTTCACTCTGAGGCTCAGCGCTAACGGGCCACGGCTTATCTCGGAAGCCGAGGAATGCTATTGAACCTACTGAAAAATGGCATCCATTTCAGCATTCTGCCCACTGTGAAAGGAAGAAACTGGAAACTTGGATCTTGGAAAGTCAGGTTTCCTTGCAAGCCCGAAAACTTTGAGGAAAAGTTCAAATTTGAGAGATTTGCATCTATTTTTGGGCTGGATCTTGAATCAGAGGTGTATTACTGATCCATAAAAACTGTGAAAAAGACCAAGAATGCTTCAAGAAATGTTTCTTTAGTTTCAGTCACTGCTGGGATTTTTGCTTTTTCGTGTTGTTTTATTTGTTCTGGTGTTTATTTGATCTTAGATGGTGACAAACAAGTATTTTTTCCTGTTGGTTTATTTTCATAACTTTATGAGACATCCCCCCACAAGCCGAGGAATGCTATTGAACCTACTGAAAAACGGCATCCATTCCAGCATTCTGCCTCCTGTGAAAGGAAGAAACTCCTGGATCTGCATTTGCCTCGTTTGGAGGGTCGAAAAGTCAAGTTTTCTTGCAAAACTATGAGGAAAAGTTCAAATTTGAGAGATTTGTATCTATTTTTGGGCTGGATCTTGAATCAAAGTTGTATTACAGATCCATAAAAACTGTAAAAAAGACCAAAAATTGTTCAAGAAATGTTTCTTTAGTTTCAGTCACTGCTGGGATTTTTGCTTTTTCGTGTTGTTTTATTTGTTCTGCTGTTTATTTGATCCTAGGTGGTGACAAACAAGTATTTTTTCCTGTTGGTTTATTTGCATAACTTTATTAGACATTCCCCCAATCACACAAAAAATGGATTGGTGTGCACATGTACATATGTTTATGTGTTGAGTTCAATTCTAACTATGAGGGATTGATTGCATTCCAGTTTTCTTTATTGCTTTTGTTGCCAATCAAACTTGTAAAGCTGAAGTCTGATTACTGTCAGTCACCTGAAACCAGTGGCACATTTCCACCAGTAATAAGCCATTCTGTTGAATATGGCATTTTCCTTTATTCCTTCTGACATAAAGCAATTTGAAAGTAATTTCCGCACAACAGAGGTTTGGATCCTATTGAAAACTCTTTGGAAGGCTCAACGATATCACATATACAACCAAATCAAAACATGACTCCAGGCAGTGTACTCCTTGAATGCATTATTGTGTGGGTTTCTTTTTATTTTTGCCCAGAGTTACAAAGGAATACAGGAGAGTATGGCCATGCTCCAATTAATGTGCAAATTAATGAGTGAATCTAAATGTTACAAATCGCTGACGGGGTCGAGGCTTGTTCTCATCTCACAAAATGACTAATGTCCTTCAAAGGAACTCGCAAAAACCTTTTGTCTTTAATTTGCCGTTCTCATGATCGCACATTTAGCCATCTTTGATAATTCCCCATGCATCAGCTTATAGCTCTTAGGCAGAGTCACCTGTGTGTGGAGCAGATGGTGTTTTCAAGCTTTAGCCGAGAGTTAAAAAAAAAGCACTAATTAAACGCGGGCCTTTAATTCTTGCGGAGTTTTTCCTAAATATGTGCATTCTCAGTGAGATTCCTTTGATCAGACAGGGCTGATAAACTAAATGATGTGAGAAGCGTTTTTTTTTTCTCTCTGGACATTTAATGGAATGCGACCCGTGATTTAAAGCAGAAAGAAACACTTCATGAAAGCGGAGACGTGTTTGTTTGCTGGAAGTCTAAAGGCACAGAACGGACTCAGAGCTCATAAAATGCGTCATTTCACTGGGGATTCCAGTTTTTGAGGTCCACAAGGGGCATATTTACCTGTGAGTGGCAGAGGAAAGAGCATCAGCTCCAGGATTCAGGTCCTCGCCATAAATCACAGAGCAGAAGGGGGTCGTTGAGAAACCTTAAATGTCTGAGTTGGTATTTCCAGGAAAACATCTCATTCCTGGACACCAGCTGTTCAGCAGAATAAAGATGGGGCACCTACCGGCTATATCATTGTTTTTTTTTTAGTAAATGTGTATGTTGGGAATCTTTTCCCCATGACTCACTTCTCAGACATGCTCGTGGAAGGTATTTTGATGTTCATTAAGTCTTTAATGTTACGTGTCTGTGGGTTTATGCTGTGTGCATGGAAGTCATTAACCGTTATATAGTCGAAGTAATTACCAGAACACTGACATTTTAATCGTCTGATTAACTCTAAGCCCATGCAAATGCCATTAAAGGTGGCACACATTAAGAAAATGTGTTAATTTGTGTGTGAGAATTAGCAAATTACCCTTAAGTTGATTTTACTCTGTTGGTCACGTAAGTCTTTTGAAATCATTGTAATTGGACTGAAAAACTCCTGGTTTCTTACACATATCCTGTTTGGACAGCATTCATGCAGATAATAGAATATTTTATAAACTATAAAGTCTAGCTGAGTGGCATTTTTACATTTTTTTCACAAACATTATGAAGTAAAGGTAAATATTAGTGTACTTGATCCAACCATAAATTTAACCTCAGAAAGAGCATGTGAGTATCAAGGGAGAAATATTCTGTTACAAAATGCTTTATAAAGTTCATGTAACCAAAAAAACTGTTAGTTGAAGCTAATGATATATCAAAGGCACAGCTACACTGCTTAGTAGTGTTGCACTTTAAACATCTTTAACACAGTTTTTGTATCTGACAGTGGATGCAACATCCACCTTTATCACTCTTTATTTGTATTTTAATGAGCATTTGGTATTTTTAAATATAAAAAATAGATGGATAGAGCACAAATTTGTGCAGAGAAAGCTTTGTGGTTGAAAACACAAAGAGAGGAATGACATCTATGTCACATTGAGCTGTTTTTACTGAGCTACAGGGGTCCATGAAGTGTTCGATGGGCTCTGATTAAGGCTTGAGCAAGCAGCAGTCACTTCTCTGCATGAACTCCATTTCAGTTTAAAAATCATTGGATGTTAGATGAATGTACAGCCATGGGTTCAAGGCAGTTCAGTGCAATTTTCCAAGAAATACAAACTATTCAGTATAGCCTCCACCTCACAGGAAAACAAATATCTGGGACCTGATTTACCAACCATTGGGCGACTTTTAAGACTTTTAAGCTCTTTCTCCCCAGATGATGAAGCACCCTCCTATTATCCAGTGATGTGTAAGTCAGGTCACACATATGTAGCTCTATATAACCTGTAGGTGTGAATATGAATGTGATTTAAGCCTGTCTGACTGACAGTTTGACTTGGATGCATTAAATCTATAGCCTTAAGTGATATGAGAATTAATTCCTAAACTTTCATTTAATTTTTTCTGCTACATTTCCATAATGCAATCACTAACAGAATTACAGCAATCTAAAAAAAAATTATAGACAAGAGTAATCCATGTCTTTAGTAGAAAAAGCAAAGGTAATTTAAAATCGAACAATCATTTGTGTGTATCACCCTGAGGTGCCCCATCATCACATTGGCAGATTTAGCTGGATTTACACACTCTGTGACTGAGCTGGAGCTTGTTTAGAGCACACACCTAACCCACGCCAAATGAAACAGTCCTTTGAGAAGAAGATAAACATTATTAAAAGGCTACATTTTTCTTTCCAGAGCAAATGAGAGGCCAATGCTCGGCAGAGGACTTTAACAGAAAATACCACACTTCGACTTTTCTCTCCGTGGAAACCCTATCTGACCAGATGCAAAGCACTCACCCTCAATGCGTTGTCATTTAAAAAAGTCTGCGAGATGGGCTTAACTTGGTGTTTGAGCGGTCAACCTGCAACAGATAATTGCGCACGAGCTTTACGAAAACTAATAATTACCGGCTGAGCGTTTAAGACAGTTTGGTTTTTCCATAGAGGTCCGACCAGAGGGGGAAAAAAAAACCTAGTGCAGTTTTTTTTTTTTTCCACCCGTCTCAAAATGAGCGTTAATCTAAACGCAATGAAACAGGAGTTTGTGTTCTGTCATGATGAAGACGTGACGTTTATGCTAAACCGCAGGGCGCTATGACCTAATCCCCTGCATGAGTTGAGTTGAGAGCTTGCTTGATTGGTTATGGGAATGTGGTGAGTAATTCATTTTTCTGTCCTTGAGAGTAAAACTGTGAGAAGAGGGTTTTATATAAGAAAGACATAGTGTAGTTGTGTGTGTCACTCACAGATATATCATCTCCTTCACGTAGGAACAGACTTGGAAAAATCCTTATTTTTGACATATTGCACATTGCTTCATGTCCGTGGAAGCAACTTCACATGGACAGCAAAGGCTTTGTGTTTAATCCGGGTGTCGAGAGACACGGCTTTGCCCCGAATTTGGATCCGTGAGTTCTGCGGCGTTTCCATTGTCGTCCATCTTGTGGCGTGTGGCTTCAGTTTCCACATTAGTCTATTTCCCACTATTGCTACTGGCACAAGTTAACCTGCACCGAGTCCTGCCAGAGATCTGGAAAAGTTAGCATGACTCACTCTAGTTTAGACAGAAACATTGACTCCTCACATGTATTTGGCCTTTTAATATGTTCATTTTTACTATAGATTTTTATTTTTTTTACTATATATTGGGGATTTTCCATTAATATTCAACTTCTTATTAGATTTCATCAGTTGTAAAATAAATCCGAATTGCTCTGCTTGAGCAAGAGCTCAAAAAATGCTCTTCTTAGTGCCTTTAAATTGTTGTTTTGAGTTCAGTTGTGGAATAGCTAATGACACATAACAGTTTTAATTACCATACACTGGGATGATGTCATTATTGACCAAATCTACTCTAAACAATTACTTCATCAATGCTACAATAGCCTATCAGGTCGTCTGGTTTGTAGCTGTTAAAAAAACATCTGAAAATAGCAGGAGCTCCCAGAATAGACACAGACTTTTGTGTTTTTGAAGAGTTAGACAATCTTTACTTCTTTAGCTTGAGCGCCTTCGGCTGTAACTTCAAGCTCAGGTTGTCGAGACATCTTACTTTGATTTAACTTTTTTGTTCTTTTTGTCAGTCTCATTTCCCATGACAATAGAAGATAAACCTGTTTCATAAATGATTTTATTCAGCTGAGGGCATTTCCGATCCACAGGAAATTTAAACAAATAACAACTTTACAGCTTTTTCAGCTATTGAGAATTTTTTTATTGACATTTTATGTTTGCAAAATGAGGAAAAAACTGAGAAAAACATGTTGTAAAGAAGTATATGGGTGTAATCATAAATAAAATCCGTTAGGCAAGGAAGTTATTCTGAAATATCCTGTCAGATTAGAATAATTTATAACAACAGAGAGAGAAAAAAAAGCAGGAAACATTTACAGACTCACAGTTTCTCCCCACTGAGCGGGTGGGCTGCCTTTAAATAGTAACCGATCACGTCAATAAAAGATGTTCTTGGATTTAAGAATAAAAGATTTTTTGTGCTGACTTGGTGTTTTCACAGGGGAGCTGAAACAGAATGGTGCAGAAACCTGAAAGCTCTGAAAAGTAAAAAATAGTTAAATGCATAAATACTCAAATAATGGACAATATTCCTTATATAAGTAATTGTTTAGTCATAGATGCGTTCATAAATTAGATCTACAATGATGCAGTTTCAGAAAGGGCTCCTACCAGGAAGAATAAAGGTAATGTTGGTAAAAACAGTGTCCATAATCAACCATGGTGTTCTTTTACAATCTGCTTCAAACTCTAACGTCCAATGTTTTACAGTACAGGGGGGACATGCAGCACAAAGCTCATTTTGCGACTCAAACCTTGGTTTGAACTTTAATTCAACTGACCAGTGCCCCGAAATACCTTGTAAATAACAAAACTCAGGGCCATCTTTCAGTTTTTACCGAAACAGCAAATATGAGAGGTGTCTAATTTGAGCTTGTCTGCTTTGTATTAGCTAATTAAAATCAAAGAAGAACAAAACATTAAGACTGCATTGTTTACTGGATCAGTACGCAGGTAAAAGTTGTCATGAAGCCCTTTACGATGCACCGTAAATCCAGCCTACCTTTCTCTTACAGGAAACATGCAAATACAGCGGAACAAATTAGATTTTCATGGAGACTTTGATAGTTACCTTCAGGCTTGATACATTCCCCTGAATTTCAACGACTGTAAAATCAAATTCTCAGAAAATCCACCAATTTCCTGTATTATGTATAGTTTCTTTAAAAAAAAAAAAAAAACTTTGAGTACAATGGCCTCCTTGGAAACATTGTCCAAAGCAATGAATCCTGTCTGCTTATTTGCAGTAGGCCTTCCGGTCCTTTTTTTTAAACTTCTTCCCTGTGTAATGAATTCCGGAGCAGATCATAGCCCTCATTTAACCCGACTAGGCAGAGAAAATGAATAACGAGAGTGCAGAATAGTTGGTCAGGTGCCTGCTTTCATAGCTCCGCTTATTTACCCCCAAAATGACAGAAGCTCAACAATTAACGCAGTATTTCCAAACTTCTGTAGCCAAAGATGCCACAGCTGCTTGCTGGTAATGATGTGTGGGGTGCCTCACATCTTTTCACTTCAGCTTTCCATCAGATATTCTCTTATTAGGTCAAAAGTTTGAGCGGTCTTTATTTCAGAAGCCCCTTGTAGAAAATATCCATAGGAGATGATGCATGAAAGATCTTTTCTGTGTTTATTTTTTCATCCGTTTAAGCTTGTAAGCATCATCTTGCCGACATAATTACAACACAAACCCCTTTTTCTAGCAACAAAGGAGGGATCTTAGACCACAGCATTCAGAAAACTGCAAGAGAAGGTTTAAGACACGCTGTAACCCCACAAGTTAATTCGAAAAACACAGTCTGCATTCTGTGGAGGAACAGGGCTTCTGCACGGGGGTCTTAAAACCACAGAATTTCTTCCAGCCGGCTCTCTGTCAGTCAAGTTCATCTCATCCAGATCGCCTTACATTCCACGTTGCTTTATTGTTTGTTGCACTGTCACCTCCCATCGCACATTCTGTGGAAGAAAGATTGGTTTGAATTTTTTTTAACCATTTTTTAATTGGTTAAACATGCAGTTTTGCCTCCTTTAGCTCCAAGGAGGCATGTTTGGCCTTCTAAGTACTGGATTAAGTAAAGCTCTTCATTACGAAAATGAGTTGTTTGGTATCCTCTTGGGTCACTGTGTGCAACATTATGTTTTTAGAACACGACAAATTCAAAGGAGAGAAAACATTCTTCGTGATCCGTCTAGAAATCTTCTGGTGAGGTGTTAGTTTGCTGTCCCCAGACACATAGTTCATCTCCCAGATGCCTCTGTGGGCAATTAGACAGACCTACAACCAACCAGAGCACAGAACTGTGTGATGTGGGAATGAGCTGTGGTGCATCTCTGTGCAGTCTTATCATATCAAGCTCACCATGTGAGAGATTAAAAAAGCTGTTTTTGGCCCCGGCATGGCAAAGCTATTCGAAGGGGGCTGTGTGAATGGGAAACACACCAGAAAGAATGAAACATGACCTCCACTATTTGTCTGTGAGAAATGCCTGAGTTGTGTAAGACCCTTTTTCTCCTTTTCATTAATCTGAAAGAAACCGAATGTGTCTGCTTCCTGTCTGAATAAAAAAGAGTTGGAATCAACTGAACAAATGTTACTGGCATGGTTTATTAGATTTTGCTGTATAGATGCAATGTTTAAAACCCCTTCTCCCCTTTTGTCCATTCATGTTTTTTGTTGGACCCCAGTGTATCATGGTTCGCCATAATGAGTTCCTCCTTTAACTATTGTCATCCTTGCACATTGCATCAAAAGAGATGAAGGATGAAAACATTTTTTAAAATATATAAAATGAAAAAGAGCAGAGAGATGGGATGGTGGGGATAGAGAAGTGTTTGTGGTTTTTGTGAAACAGCTTTCTATGTCGGAGCTCTGCCTTCTGGCTTCGAAAAGGTAAACACAGCAAGTGGACTGGGGGGGTTTGTGAATTTGACCGAGGACAGTTTCACTTTGGCCAATGCAAGGATTCATAGGACTATTCAATGTGAGTCAAAATTCATTTGGGATTAAAGCCTCTGAATCAGTTTCACTGTTTTTTAACTTAGGCTTCTGTGGTTTGTCAAGTTTGAATGGATATAGATTTAGAATATACACTAAACGGCAAATAAAAAAACTGTCAAAACCATACTAAATGTGATTTTTCAGTCGATGCCGAGGCCTTGGGGGTGATTGATCATCAGATAAAACAGTCCGTGACAGATATCTGCCATGACAGTTCAATTGCTGTGGGATGTCCCTGCAGGACATAATGATGTTCTGAATATGGACCCTTATGTTGACCGGTGAAACCTCTGTACTGTTAAAACTTTTAGAAGGACATAAGTAATCATAGCGATTGCACAATAATTGTAATTTCCCTTGTTGTTTCTTGTTTGACTAAGGCCAATCACAGCATTAAATGGTTCTGAATCAATGTTTTTCTAACTGTCTGGGAAAACTTTTTTATAGAATTTGCTCTTCAGGGAGATGACGAAGCATCATAGAGTCTATTTATTAGCTTTAGTCCTCCATGGTTAGTCTATGGAGTGCTTTGGATTTTTTTATTCCAATACTAAACCATTTCTAAGGGTCCATATCAATTTTCTTAACACACCTATATCAAATAAATGCTCACCGTATTATTTTCTTTTGAGCTGTAGCTCAAGTCTCTGTTATTGGTAGGACTTTTAGTAGTAAATTAGACTCTCTACTTAAGATACGGTGCATGTTTTGTTTTGTTTTTTGCTATTTTGTCCATGAGAACCTTGAGGGAGAGTCCACAAAGAAGCCACACATACCTGGGATAAAGATAAAAGACACACAAAAAGGCCCTGAACGGGTTTCAAACCAGGAACAATGGTGCCTACCCCCAAAACACTGAGCTGTGTACTCATTCTGGGATTTACACACATCACACTGAGGACACTTCTCGTATTACATAATGCCTCCTCATATTTGTCATCCTGTGTCTTTTATATGAGGCTATGTGAATACTGACTGAAGTTTATCACTGCGATGATCGATGTCAATCAGTGGCTTTAAACTAACAAAGTCTGTGTGCGTAGCGGAGGACTCCTGTTCGGTTCACGTGTGCCTCAGCACATAACGTTTGATGGAGAGCTCTCTTCACAACACAACGCTTTCTCCAGGATAATGTTTTACGCAGGGCTACTGGCTGGAATCTCTCCCTGCTGTCCTCTGGGCAGATGATGCGGGCCAAACTGCTGAAAACAGCAGCCTGTTTTCCGGAAGCTCCTCGGAGAACCGTGAGGGACTTCTCTATTACCTAAAAAAAACCATTCATGGCTTCATCCAGCCTCTGCCTTACTTGGCTGTGATGAATGGAAAGCAGCATCTCCATAGACAGGAGCCTTCTGCGTGTGCAGCTGGATGTTTAAAGAACCCTTTCCAAGAAATATCTGAGACTCTAACAAAGAGCTGCAGATTAGTTCCGATAACAGGATATGGGACTGTGGGCACATAGGCGATGACTTGGATCAGTACGCCGAGGAGAATTCACACCCAGATCGGAGAATCTGAGCCGCCTCTCCCTGTTGGCTCTTCCTTTTAAGTAAGCACTCCGACATAATACTGTGTCTTTTGATTTCTTCTTACCGTGGGATGGATTTTCCTCTGAGGCAGTGATATGAGAGAGAGAAGCAGAGAAGAAGGATAAGATGTCTGAGACGTTTCAGATATTAATCTGCGTTTGAATGCAGGCCGTTGTTTGATCACACGTGATCACACTGAGCAAAACGAAATGCTACAAGGTCCACGGTTGCTGCACAACTGCCATATTATATTATTTTTTGGCCTTATCTGCTCAGCCCAAAACTCCGTTCATCATCACTTTAAAGTGCTTCTGTGTTATGCTAAAACATCTTCAGAAACAAAACTGCATTTCCCGAAGCACTGAATTCGATATTAGCGAAAAAAGTCCCGTTTTAAAGAGTTGAGCCCCCCAAATTCCGCCACATTCAAGCTTTTATTTACCTCAAAATCAGACTGAAGTCATCATAGACAGCAGCAGTTTCGGAGGCAGCTGGCTTAAGCCAAAATAAACTTAAACTTAAAACTTATTTGTTCAGGATGGCTTTCTGCACATAGGGTCTCTGTTTACTTGGTTCTGTCACCGATGTGATTGTCTTTGTGTATTATTTTGTATTGTTCGATAGTTTGATCAGTTTTTTATTCTGTTAAGCACTTTGATCAGCTCCAGTTGTTGTAAAGTGCTATATAAATAAACATTGATTGATTGATTGATTGATAAAACCAGCCGTGGAGGTCTGAGCCTTGTCCACATGGCGATGGGTGATAGATGGAGGGTCTCAACATAGAGGCACGCACCCGGCCTGAACTTGTGATGACGGCCGGCTTTTTTTTTTGCTCCTTTACGCCTGATCCCGGGGGACCTGTCAATTCTAGCCTGAGGAGACGGCCATATATCGCCGTCAAACTGATAATCCAGGGGGCGATGGAGGTAATTGCTTGCAGTTGTGGAGAATTCCCTGAAAAGGTGAAGTAAGAACAGCTACTGTTCGGTATAGATTTCAGACCTCGCTTGCTAGGCTTAACTGGTTTGATGGTGAAAGAAAAAGGAGAAGTGTTTTTAAAAAAAAACAACTAATTATTCATACTCCGTTTGGTCCGGTGGCCCCCAACCCCCGTCCTTGCTTGCAGCTGGATAGCAAAAATATCTACATGGTCATTTTGGTTTGCAGAAACGCGCTGGTGAAAACTGCTCACCACCCCCCCCCCCCCCAGCTCTTGAAAAACTGACAAAACTCCTGGAACAGCACTGGCACACTGCCTCCATTCAGAGCACCAGGCCCTAATCTTAATTGCAGGTTACTCTCAGATCTATCATTTGTCTCGCAGGCTGACAGTGGGAGATTTTTTTACGCCGTGAGAATGTACCCGCAATACTAAAGGAAACAATTCTTTTTTTTCTGAAAGTTTTCATGTTTATTGTGAACGTCTTTTTTGTTCCGACGGCTGCCAAACCCCAATAAATTCTAAGATTTCCCCTTCCAATGTTGGAAGGTTTTGTTTCCATCTAGTTTAACGAGTAATGCTGCCTTTTTCAAACATTCCTTTATGCAGATTTTAGGAAAGTACTGTATACTAATGATGCAACATGCAGACTTTTCTTTCTTTAAACTGCAGCATAAACAGAAGCAAGATATGGTGTTCGTGTCACATTGATGTTTTCATTCTTTTTGGACAAATGTGAGATTGTAAGGTAATATGCAGGTATGTGTGGCGTATCTGACCACAGAGTATCGCTTACTTTCACTAAGCTAGTGGCCGTCATTTCGAGATGTATATCAGCGCTGTTATTTGGACGTGTAGTCCACATAGGCATCGGCACGGTAGGCGCGGGGCTTAATTTCCTGAGTTAAAAGAGGGAAGCATGGGGCCAGCAGTCTACGGAGCAGGAATGATGAAGGAGGAATAAATCCGATGAGCTTTTAAGCACCCCTTAATGAAAGGAGGTTTTGATTCTTTTTCTGTTTTCGGAGGCTCGGTTATCCCCCCGGTGGTTTCAGCACACACGCTGGCTTGATTTGTGTGATCTGTGGTCAGTGTGTGATGAAAAGAAAAAGGGACTGTGCTCAGAAAGTGTGTATGCTATAGTCAATAATGTGTACTTGTCACTTTGACAGGCACTCAGAAAGCTGTTCATTCGATGGATATTAAATGTAAGATAGAACAACATATAATTTATTCACAATTGACCCTAAACTCAGTAGTTTATTAGTTTATATGGGTTGCATATAATAGATATATATATATTTAGACGGGTTAAGTGGTTCATTTATTCATTATAAAGCCTAAGCCTCAGACAGTATAAAAAAAACTGTTTCCAAACCCAGGTGAAAATCTAAAATGTTTACATAAAGAAAGGATGTGCTCGGACGTGACATGCTGTGGATTAAGTATCCAAGTGGGGATCTACCAGGTGACCACAGACTGATTTCAATGTACACAAAGTACGTTTTATTCCGCAAATGCAATCATTGTGCACGTTGTACTTAGGAGTGGATGGTTGAGCTGCAGCACATGAGGTAACGTCCAAACCCCACATTTACGCTCCATGGTTAATACACTCGTTAGTTTGTGGTTTTGCCATGATGGTAGCAGTGCATAGCTTGAGTCTGAAAGAAGGCGATTTAGGTTTGTAATGGGAATGGGAATGACGTTTCAACAAATTTAAAGTGTATTTTTTCAGATTTATAATGTTAGTGACCCTGGTAATGTGGTTAATATCTTGCATGTGCTTGAACCCCCCCATGTCATTTCTGTGTTAGCTGAATGTTCCAAACTCTCATCGCCTCAAGCTGTAATTACAGAAAGGAAATGGTGGAACTTTGTTTTTAATTATTTCATTTATCTCTCAAAATTGCGATTCATTTGCAATTATGAAAGTAAAAGCTTTTTCTTTTTTTTTTACTTAAACAGCTAAAATCTTTCTTTGGCACAAGTTATTCTAAGTATGACCCAGGTAGAGAAACCCAAAGAAAAAATACAATTCTTCCAAGGCCAAATTAACACCATTGTGGAAGCAGGAAGTCCAGAAAACATCAATCTAAAACACAAGGAAGAGCGTAAAAAGCAAACTTGGCATGAAGACCAGGCGCACAACAGAGACTACTTTGAGGATCTGGCTCTGAAAAGATCTGGAACTGGGAATACGAAGAGATAATGAGCCAAAAATGAGCCACAGGTGCTCTGACCTGCAAACAAGACCTGGATCACAACTATAGCTAGAAGAAAAACGGAAAAAAAGTCAAAGCAATCGAATAAAGAACAAAGTTAACACTAAAAAAAACATCAACTTTAACTCGAAAACTTTAGACCACGATGCATTTTAAAAGTGTCATAAAAACCCCTTTCAAAAGCATGCTTAAAGCAAAGAGTTTGAGAGTATCAGCCAGTGGAACAGAGACAAATAAATAAGTTGTAGACGGAGACAGAGTTTGAGTCCCGACAGAGTGAGCCTGGACCTCCTTCTCCCTCAGTCCCCTCCTACTCCTCCACATATAGGCAGCGCTTTGACTCGGAGTTCTTCAGAAAGGGATCTTTAACTTCGCCTGCCACTGGGTTTCTGCACCTCCTTCACCCTCGTCGACCCCTCACAGCAGTTCCCCCCCCCCACGTGCACGCTAGCAGCAGCAGACATATGGAGTACTACTGCTTCCTCCTCTGGATCTGCAGCCTGCAGTTAGGTGAGTAAAACGTTTGTTTTTTTAAGTTTGCATAGGCAAAATTCACTCAATGGCAACTTAGGGACTTAGGGACCTTGGGGCTGCAGCATGTAAAAGTTTTAAAACAGAGTCTTTGCTTGGTTTTTTTGTATTTTTTGTGTCTAAATTGCACATCTGAGCGTGCACATTTATCTTAGTTTCTCCCATGAATGAATGGATGTTATTGTGAGTCCCATCATAGCCTGACTCTTGACCCATAATCGTGGCAACATACAGGAAGGCAGAGCTCAGTGGATTGATCTTCTGATGTCTACAGAGGTGCTTTATGTCTTATTGGAAGTTCTGTCAGATAAAAGTTGTTTTTTAAGTCAAGTTAAGCTGTCCGTGCTCCCCCAGAACTGTTGTCAATTCCCAGTGGAATCCCAATAGCTGTGATTCTGCTAGGAAAGATCAAATAGACTGAAACAAAGTCCATTAAAGCTATTTTTAGTTAAATCGGAGTCCCATAAACTAATAAACGGCTACCGCAAACACAAGTCAAGCCAATTAAATCTATAATGAATCCTTTATCCTGTGCTGCTGTGGAGAAGCTCTATGTAGTCTGACTTTAGCTTCAATCATACTCTGAACTGTAACCACACAGTTTAGACGCATCGTTGGGTGGAAATGTTCCTAAAAATATTTTGCAAGGTTGTTGCTGCAGTTGAACATTTAGTTATTTTTAACCCCCAAAATTTTATTAATCCCTTTTTTTTTTTTGATTACCTCTGAAAGGTCTGTGCAATTAGCATTTTCTTAAAGTCAACATTTCATTTAGAGGCTTTGTAAATAACACAAAAAATGCTGCGGATGGGAGGAAATCTATTGTAAATATTTGGTTTGAATTTGGAATTTGTTGCAGGGAAAGTTTGGAGTGGTGCCATTTGAAATGAGATTCTGAACTTAGAGGGAGCCTGCAGAATATGAGGAAATGGTGAGGAGAGGGCTTTATTTTAGTATTACGTCTGTGCACTCCTGGGACTTTTGGACCAAAGATATCAAACATTACCTTGAGTAGGGATATTTTTCTTCTCCGTATGAGATGACATCAGCCCGTGTCATTAATGCCACAAGGCACATGTCCTTATAAACACTATCCCAGCAGGAACTGTCAACTCAAAATGTTTTTCCAGTGTGAACTTCGAATCGTTCTCTTTTGATAGACATTCAATATGACCCCTCCATGCGGGGACGTTCAGGCTGTCATGGAAACTTCCCGCTATGAATTCCATATCTATGAATGAGGTAAAAGCGTCCACTGAAAAGTGACAAAAATAATCAAGCGCTGACGTGTAGGAAATTAAAAAGGAGTGGAGAAACTTCAAAATATGACTCGTTTGCTTAATCAGAAGAAGAATGTGTCAGATTCTGCCAAACACTAACATTCCCAGAGATGTCCTGATTATAAAGCAGAGCAGAACTCTTTTAACGTGAACCTTGAGGGAAACTTTTGAGGACCTGTATGCATCATCTTCCTCCACATGCAAGTTAGCAAGCTAAGAGTTAATTTATACCATATGAGAACCCTAAGAGACAGTAGACTTATTACTCTTCTGATGCTGAGAGAGACTGTGAAGGCATCTGATCCAGAGATGCCTGTTGTGAGGATTATGTGCTTTTTGACAAGTGACAAGAAGCAAAGGAGAGGAGAAAGATTTATTGGAACTTATTGAACAAATAAGAACATTGGTTTGTGGGCAAAACAAAACCCCTTATGTCATTTCAGCACAACGTTGGATTCCTCACCAAAACGCTTGGACTCTGTTCTTATTTTTACACAATTCAATTCATGTTTTTTTAAAAAGGGGTAACTTTGAAATGTGTAGAACCAGCTGCAAAAAGAAGCGTAAAATCTCAAATCGGTGCTGATGGAGCTAATGTCCACTTTGTCCCCTGACCCTGCCAACTTGTTCAGCCAAACAAAATACAAAACTAGCTTAACCACGCCATCAATTTATTACATTATAGGTTGGGAGATTTATAGTTGTTTTTCGAAAACTGAAAATTTTATGGTTAGGTGCATGGAAATATCCTTAAAAGGATGCTTTTGCCTCTTTGAAGTGGAGTTGTGTGAAGCGTTTCTGAATAATCAGTGTGTTAGCAGCTGTAGCCAAATCTCTTTTTTAAATAAAAAAAAACTATTTTGAACCATTAAAAATAACTACGTTTCATAGTGGTAAAGAAAAGAATACACACACACACATACACATACATACACACACATATATATGTAGGAATACCTACAAGTTCTTCAATGAATCTCTTTTTAAACAGAAAAAGAGGAAAACAATAAATAGCTTCCTTTTTCCTAAAGGTGACCCAGATTTGCTTTCACACTTCTCAAAAAAACTCAGATGGGCACACCCTCTTTTAAGTTTTTTACATTATCTAAGAAACATCAGTGTAAGATAGCATCTCACAGTCACTTTGTAAATGCTGACAGCAGCAGCCTCTGGATAAAATGAAAAGCTAAGTATCAATTTTACCAGTCTGCGCTCCCGTTGTGGGATTTATTGTCAGTTTCACTGTTTAGGTCCGACTCCCGTGATCCAGTAAAAAAGACCCAAAATCGTTTCTCTCAGAAACTACACCAGATATTGTGGTCCACCACTACCTGATGTATTTGCTGTAATGCCGCCCTCCCTGTCAGCAGTTTACAGCTTAGATCCTGAATGTAACTCAAGACCTATGAGTACTGCACTTTTGCAGAAGCAAAAAGCTGCACAAAAAAGCTTTTTCCTCATCAAGTTAAGACATGGACATCTAATTAGCTCTTAAACCCGGTTTATATAACTGGTGTTAAGTATGCCAGTGCATGGTGATGGTACATTGTAGTGTCCAACAATTGGCTTTGGCAATGCAAAGATTTTAATCCACACAATTTATACAATGTGTTTTTAGAAGATTAGAAGTAGTAAAAACCATTTGGCTGGTGTTCAGTGACCCAGGTTATATCTCCAAGTAAAGCCTTCCAGTAAATGGTGAAGTACCAAGTCAAAAGTCAAACCATACAGGATACAGCCGACAGGATTTAAAAGCAAATACGTTCTTTGCGTTTTTAATTACTTGAAAGTATTCTAAAGGTACATACAGTGTTTTCTATGTTGGTTTGTTGGGTTCGCCAATCAAATATTTATCATCTTTCCATTAACTCCTCAGATGAAAAAAAAACAAAAATATAACAATTTCCTTTGTGTGTTCTGTGTTGTTCAAACTTAATCTGAAAATTTTGCTAGGACACTATTTTGAGAAGGTTCGTTTCACTCTGAAATAACAAATCAATATATGTTTGAAACCTTTTAACTTTATCATCAGCTGATTCACTTACTTCTCTCTTCTCTAAGAAAAATCGGCTTTTGGTTGTTCGTGTACCTCAATAAGATTAAACCGCACATTTAATGCGCTTTTTCTCATCTTTTAGTGTCTTAAACCTCATTTGGTTGTTTCTTCAATTAGAAAAGATATGTGGCTTAGTGGCTTAAAGAATGAATGAAACATTGACTAAATAATTTTTTTCATTGTACTGTTTTGAAATTTTCTACAGAGCTTTTTCATGCAAGTTGTCTGATTTATAAGATACATTTTTGCACTGATTCATAAACTCAAAGGATTTAAGTGAGGCAGCAATAAGATGATCAAAAAGAGGAAGTTTAAATGCTTTCCTCCTTTGAATCTCCAGCTCCGAAACTGACGAGCTCATGAGGACATGGCAGGAATATTGAGGATTAGGTTCTCTGGGTTTCTTCAGCACTTTGATGCAGGACTTTTTTTGCCCAGGCTCTCTACTGGGCTTTCAGACTATAAAGGCAGACAGAGAAATCAAAGGGACTCCACAGCAGCAAAGTGGAGCCTTTCTTGTTGACAGCAGATAGTGTAATCCTGGACATGTCACAGCCAAGGAGAAAATGAAACTGTGACAGGAGGGGACGGATAACAAACACAGAACCATGTTCGTCATCTTCAATAAACCAGCGGTGGAGGATGTAATCTGCTTTGTAGCAGTCTTTTGGGGAGAAACATCACAGTGACTCACAGAATCTGAAGGAAGGTGATGAGCTAAGGCTGACAAAGAGGACTCTCTCAATGCCAGAGCAGGCTTTGAAGCCCCTGGAGATGATAGTGAAAAGCAGAATCCAACGTTTGAAAAGGTGCTTAACATAAATGACAATGTTTCACACCCTCTTCAAGACACTTGTCAAACAGCAAAGAGGTAAGTCAGAGTCTTCCTCAGCTCAGCTGCTTCAAAGAGGAGGAAGACTTTTCACGAGGACCCAATTTGACGTTAATAAAGTGGGATTCGGTGTTTGTTGACCTCTGTGTTTGTGGGCCAGAACATGGATTTGCCCTGATTTTAAACAACAAAATGACACGGTTGGGTTTGGAGATACATGGATGAATTAGGCTAACACTGACACCCCTGATGCTCATTCACCAATAGTACAGCATCGAAAGATACAAATGGGTTACATATGTCTTTTGTCCAAATTGTGTTATATTGAGCATTTTGACAAGCCATTTAAAAACCAGCAGTTAGAGGAAAGATCCATTAAGACTCTAATTGAAACTTGCATACAAGCCAAAACGGACACCGAATGTGGAGATCCAAAAAGTAACTTAACAGATTCTAAAATCTGGTTTAAAAACCTTGTAGGGATTTTTTTTAGCTGATGATTGTCATTCAGTTAAAGGTAAAAAAAGTAGAGCTTAGCTCTTTTTGATAGGAAATTGCTTACACAACCCCAACATGAGCAAAGTTTTTACTATTTAATGATTCACAAGATTTCAGATGCAAAGCATTTCAGAAACTGTGCATCAAATATGTTACATATGGCATTATATGGTTAAATCACATTTTGGAATGTCATTGTTTTGATCTGAACAGCTGATATTTCTTTGCAGGCTGCTTCATATTGTTTCTTTTATTACTGATATTGCTGAGGCAGTACATTTCACATCAAATTTACTATGAAAGCAATGTATTGTTCGAGTTCCTTTCGGCTTGTTTAGAAATGCCAAACATTAATTTACTAGCTCTTGAAGTTAAGTTAACTCAGGCCAAAACTGACTGATGCTCAGTCCCTGAATAAGTCATTAGTTAGCTGAATCAGTGATTATCAGCTCGGAGCATTTGTGTGTCATACACCCTGTTGTGCAGTCAGAGAGACTTTGGGTCCCTGGAGGGCTTTTTGTTGGCTCAGAGGGTTAACAGCTTGTTAAGCGGTGCCCAGTTGGCTGTTACATAACAGGAACATCTGGTTTTAGATACCCCACGCTTCTCAGAGTATTTGCTTTGGCACGAGGGGAAGGTGCCAAAACGTTTGAAAGTATGTCATCCACTGTGAAGCACTGTATCTTTCCAGATAAAAAACCCATTGAAGTGGAAATCCAGAAGGGATCAATAGAAAATCATTACACTCTACTGCTTCTCGGGTTTGTTTTTATTCCTAACGCCAACAGATCTATTGTTAGAGCTCATGCTACTGGTCCCGTAAATCCAGTTAGTCACCGTCTACACGCTCAGCCACCAGAAACAGACGATAGAAATCGACCGGAAACGTTGTCGTACGCAGTGTTGGTTAAGTTACTTTAAAAATGTAATCCGTTACAGTTACAAGTTCCCTCGTTTAAAATGTAGTGTAACTTTTTCGATTACTTTTAAAAAGTAATGTAACTAATTACGTTTGATTACTTTAAGGTTTTAATGAGTATTGACCCATGATTAATTTTAGCATGTTATTATTAGCTATTTGCGGCAGCAAGCAGTTCAAGGCTAACGTCTGTTATCGATACTTTTTAAAAGGAGTATCGTATCCGGATACAACATTTTAGTATCGATACTTTTTTAAGTATCGATTCTTTTGACAACCCTAGTTTGAAATGTAGGACATGTCTGGGAAAAATAGGACGTCTGGTCACCCTACAGTTGGGTAGGCTAGGTAGGCTAGGCTAGGCTAGGTCATAGACATCGATAAACGTTTGTCATGCATCAAAACCAAACAGGCAAATATTAGTAAATCAATACGCTTCGTCTATCAGTGAGTTGCATATTTCGCAAAGGTTTTTCTTTATATTTAAAAAAAAATGTAACTAAATTTGTAATTCTTAATATTTTCCGAAGTAACTGTAACTGAATTACATATTTTCGCATTGTAACTGTAACGAATTACAGTTACTCTTTTTTTGTAATTAAATTACTTAACGTCGTTACATGTAATCCGTTACTCCCCAACACTGGTCGTAGGCGTCCACGATCTACGACTTTATCGCGTTGTACGAACTCAAAACGGCCTTAAACACGTCCGATATGAGAATATCGCTTTGCCAGCTGTTAGCAGAATGCGTCAGTGGGTTTGTGGTCCGGCTCCAGAGGCTTGGTGCGGGGCCAAAGGCAGCAGCGGACTGTGTGGGTCCCCGGCCCCCGGCTTTATTTATCTAGGCATGAGAACCGGTACACAGGAAAACCCGGCGAGGCTCCAACCTCGTGTTAGAAGCTGCTGATATTACTCAGCGTGTTAGATTTCTTTGGCACGTTTGTAACTTTAAATGGAAACTGGATAAAAGTCGTCCCTGTGCTTTCACCCTGACATTTTTCTATAAAAAAGTCTCTAAGTCAGACCTCCCTCAGCCCAGGATGCTGTGTTGGTTTTTAGCTAAACTGCTAACATTTTGGCACAAGAGGAAAGTTAGAGTCTTCTTCAGCTCAGCTGCTTCAAAGAGGAGGAAGACCCACTTTGACATTAATAAAGTGGGATTCGGTGTTTGTCAACCTCTGTGTTTGTGGGCCAGCATATGGATCTGCCCTGATTTTAAACAACAAAACTGCTCGGTTAGGATTATGGATGAATTAGGCTAACACTGACACCCCTGATGCTCATTCACCAATAGTGCCGCATCGAAAGATACAAATGGGTTACATATGTTTTTTGTCCAAATTGTGTTATATTGAGCGTTTTGAAACCAGCAGTTAGAGGAAGGATCCATTAAGACTCAGATTGAAACTTGCAAACAAGCCAAAACGGATTTCATAATCTGGTTAAAAAACCTTGTAGGTATTTTTAGCCCCCTGCTGTTCGTTTGTGAAGTTCTGCAATGATAAACAGTTTGTAGTTTCCCGGTGACTTTCGTTTATTTTTCACACACCTATTTGTTCCCAACAATCTATTTTCAGTGAACCCCTTTTTATGTTTCTGGATGATCAGAGACTCTTGGAGGATGTTTGGGGGGTGGAACGAGAAAGACTGAGCGAACATGTGAACCATTCATACAACAGGAAATGAGCCACAGGGCCAATGTGTCAACATTTACATGGAGAGCCCGCACGGCAAAGATCCGTATTTATTTTAGCGGAGATTTTCACAAAACAGAGAAAACTGCGCATGGTGGTGCCAATCAAGACGAGACTTACTTAAGGTGACTTGGCAGGCAGAAAAAAATGAGCAATCATTCGTTCTGTGGCCTCCAATCCAATTGCATAATGTCCTTGGCAGAGTTGTGATCTTTATGGTTTGTTTTTGGAAGTGTTTAGACAATGTACTTACCCCTTCAAAATATCCTCTATCTAAGGAATGCAGACAACTTCCCATTTCAGTCACTGAGCCATTTTCCTTCAAGGAATACAGCTGCTCCATATGAAAAACGCTCGTCTGCCTCTCATTGTCCAAACAGCTGCACTCCCAAACAAATAAATCTCTGGTGCTGCGTTTTTTAAATGAAGCAGAGTTTCAGCAGTATTTATGGCTTACAGGTAATATGTCACATTTCTGTAATATACAGTGCAAAAAATCCTCAGCCACCTCTCATTTTGGTTATGGTTTGCCAGAAAACAGGAAATCTGCAAACATGAATGGAGCCTCGGGGAGTCAAACGGAGGCTAAAGAACAACAGCAATGGGGCAGCAAGTGGTCAAATGTAGTCGGATGAAAAGGTCAAGAGAAATCTGGCACGTTTGAAGAGTAAAACCTGAAAGAAAAAACAACTTGAACTGCTTTTGAGTATAGAATTAAATCGCAAATTCAATTTATTTAGGTTCGTAGCCAAACTTTAAACACCGTCTTTAAACTGGTTGACCTCAGCTTTGGCTACAGTCAGATCCTGGACCTGGACCTCGCTGGCTCACAGGCCTAATACAGAGCGGTAAATGCCTTAGAAATCCAGGAAAGAGGGTGTCAGGGACTCCATCTTTCAATAATGTGGGCTCAACAACATCCTGAAAGGTTTGGGATGCGATCATGATGCAAAAAGACCAATTCCTGATCAAAACAGCATCTTCCTCTCAGTTTCAGTTTGCAATGAGGCAACGGGGGGAACTACTGTACTGAATCTAAACTAAAATAGTTTGTTTGTTAAATGGGTCCACCTTGTTGAGCTTTGCTAAACTTGTTACATATAATGAGTTTCTTCCAGTAGGGAAAAAAGCCTCTCTTTACTTTGCGTGATCCAGATGGCGAATGACCAGTGAGCGAGGATGTTTAGCGTGACGGCAGGGGATTAAACAAACCCAACAGTGAGAGAGATAAAAGCAGTGGGGCTGATTGTGGTGGTTGAGAGCCGAGGCTTTTGTGCTCTCAGATACGCTGTGAGAAAACTCTTTAATTTTCAACTCCATCTCCCATAAAAGAGTTTAACAGACCATTGTGTCTCATCAAGCAAAAAAGAGCGGTTCGACTTTCTCCTTTTGTTTTCTTCTTTGTTTCTGAAACGTGACTTGACACTTCTTGATATTTAATCTACTAACAAGCTCTATTGTGATGATTTAACCTGAAAAGAAAAGTTGAAACATCAGTGAAGCAAAGTAAATCAATACGATTTGTCTCCCGAACACAAATGAGTTGAATTTCCTACCTTCTTTGCCAAAAGAGAAATCTCAAATCCTCCCTATAATCACAAAAAAATGGTTCTTTTGGAGGAGATTTAAAGGGCAAATAATGCTGTCAGCACTAAAAATCTATAATGCGTAACATGGTGACACTGAGGGTCCAAAAAGCCACCTTCTCTGATTGGAATTTTAATGAAAAACAGATGTCCGCTGCCGTTTCTGGTAACCACGACGAGAAATCTGGAAAAGTGAGAGGAACCGTAGTTCACAATAGGAAAACCAGATTAGCTTTGATCATGTTTCATAGTTCCCTTCTAGTTGCGCTTCATCATTGATTAACCACCAAATCAAGACTCAGCCTTTTCAGGAGCTTTTGAATTTTGAGTTTTCTTTGTAATATTTGATTGATTGCTGCTTTTTTAGTTATATTACAGCTGCAATTAGACTCTTAAATGAGAGTTTAAAGCCTCAATTTGTGTTGGGATGATGTGAGCTTCACAGGTGTTTTTCAGATGTCAAATCTGAATGAAATCAGTGGCCATGTAGGTGGTCAAGTTTGCACATTCCTGCCTAAAAGAAACGACTCAAATGTGACAGGCAGGTCAGTTTGTGTGAGCAGGTTTGTTTCCTTATGAGAAAAATCTTTGTTTATACATGAGGAGGGTGGGCAAACAAGACCAGAGACGGGTCAGGGATTATCTTAAGAATGATTGAGGGTGCCTTAAACGCCGTGTGTTTCTCTACAGCCAGATGCTGGATCATCAAAGCTAACGGCACTGATGGAAACCGTCTTTTCTGTCTTTTCCAAAGGTTTCCTTGACTGCTTCAATATTGACACAAAGAAACCCAGGATCATCAAAGGACCTAAACAAGCTCAGTTTGGATACACTGTTCAGCAACATGTGGCTGCCGGAGGAGAAAAATGGTGAGATATTCAAATGATTCTGCACTTTCTTGCAGCTTTGCACCCTGACACTAGGGCCAGAACCTTCAGTTATGTTCACAAGTAACATGGCCTCTAGTTTGGCTAACGTAAAATAATTAAAACAGTTTAACCCTCTATGGCATGGTGTAGCCCTCAGGAAACAAAGCACATATCCAGACTTTTATCTTTATGTGGAGAAACAAGAAGAGACATAAGAAAAACAAAAGAGATGTCCATTTTAGATGTTTGTCCAGATGTTTCTTGAATGTTAAAGAACTACCTGGTTAAACATGCTGTGTGCAACTTGTTTATCTTTGTTTTAATTAACTAGTTTTTACTCCACTTCTCAGGTTTTAGGATGACTACATGAGCTCCCGAAAAGGGGAATAAAAAGTCAGGCCATAGAGGGTTAAATTTACGCCCATCCAGGCACTAAATTTGCGATACAAACTGTTCTAATTCCGTCTCAAAATCACAATGATTATCACCTCTAGTTTTATTTTGAACTGAATAATTTGTTGTTTTCATTAAATAACAAGTGCATCTTCTTAACTTACTAGGTTGATACATTTGATAAGTTCAGCTTGGTAGAATTAGTTTTTCTGTTGCTGCCAGCAGTGGGGCGGCTTAAAGAGAAGTTCTCATGCAGAGAGTTAAATTATTATGTCCACAGACATCCGTCCATGCTCAAGATCAGACATTTCTGACATGCACGCCTTGACTTAATTTTGTAAATCCCCTTAAAGTGTCGTCAGATTGATGAACGAAAATCAAATTTGGTGTTAAGACAGAATCCACTAATTTCTGAGCACACCATATATTCTCTCTGATCTCCAGAATCTAAATGACATTTTCTCGTTTCATGTCCCAATCTGGAATAGAAAAGCAGTTTTCTGATGAAAAAAGAGGTAAACCTACTTATCGTCTCCCCAAAAACAATCTGCGTGATACTGTGATAACATCAGAAAAATAGATTACGGGGTGCTCTTGGTATCCAGAAATTGTGATACCACAAATGAGATAGAGTTTATTCATGTGAGCTTTAGTTGGTTTCATCATGGTGGAGCCCCAGAATCATGAATTTACAAAGAAACCTAATATCTATTTGAAATACCTCCAATCACTGGCAAAGATGCTTCATTGGAATTTTTAAGTGATAACAATATTTAAATCCCACTGGGGAGGTTTTACCATCTGTATTTGATATTGATATTTGATATTGTGAAATATAATGGGCTGTATATTTTTTAGCTCTTCTAAAACTGTCAAAATTTACCTTCATGATCGATGGCTAAGATTAATGTCTAAACAGCACTGTGACAGTAAAACACGTGTCAGGCTGTAGCACTGACATACTTTCTGATTTGGCAGAGACTGTGGGATGTCTAGTTTTTTTCCTCCTGGAAAGACAGTGATCTACTGTACCTCTCCTGGGGTGCGCAGAGTTTCCTGCCATTAATTTATTCTTGCAAAACAAACCGTAGTCCTGAGCCGAATGCTTCACATTCATCACATTACCTCATAGCAGAAGCTGATTCCTGATGCAATCTATTAATAGGTCAGCTGGATCCATGCGGTTGCCCAAATTATCTGTTGGCAAGCAATTTTCTGGCACCATGCCACGGTTCAGTTTCCACGGTCAGTTTTTCACCTGGGATTTCTTTGGCTTTTTCTGCAGTGGACTTATTTGAATATTAAAACAACCTCCTGTGTGCATCTTCAGGTTTGTGACAGGAACTCCCAAAAGCTGCTTAAAATGTGACAATCGAGATTCCCAAACTGTTTTGTAATGCGGTGAAAAGTTAGAATGCATGTTGACAAAGTCTGTGATTTTTAAAAACAGGGAGAACAATCTCCATTCCATCACAATCCACCTTGATTTGATTTCAACCAAGATCTTATCTATGTACATAGCTTATATAGGTTAACTAGCTTTTTTCCATCTGTAAGTGATCTGTACATGTAAGTGAAAGCTTTCTTTTGGATAAATACTACATTAATGGGTGTTCAGCTGGGTATATAGTTATTTGATCGTAACTGATGCATTGATGAGCTTATCAGCCCTAAGAAAAACCATCTTTTGGTATCTGCAAAGATGTTACTTTCCTTTAGAAAGCTAAAATCACTACTTTGTATTAACTAATAAAATGATATTACGAACCATCTGACATCAATAAAGTCAGAACCACCGAAAATCTCGAATGATCGTGATCAGGTTTGATGAAATCATAAAGCAGAATATTTATCGTATAACTCATGTTAACTCAATGTTTTACAGTGGAAGTTAGATGATTTCCATACGCACAATGCCCAGAAACCCCAAAGTATTCAGATAAACAGCTGTGTTGATGTAAAAAAAAAACACTTAGTGAAACTAACAAAAAAGTAGATGAATTTCATTTTCTAGATAGCATAAAGAATGGAGTCTAAAGAATTTGACAAAGATCATATGGACTGATGAATATGTTGTGATTAGACCCACCGCCTTGCAGCAAGAAGCTTCCCAGTTGAATCTTGGTTGGGGGTCTTCCTCTCCAAGTACTTCCTTCCTACCTCCTCCCATCCTCCAAAAACATTCTCGTTAGGCTAATTTTGACATTCCCTGTAGTAATGAGTGTGAGTTTGTGTGATGTCTGGGTCATTCCTCTGGATTTGTGCGGACCTCTGATGGAATGGCCTCTCCAGGATGTACCCCGCCTCTCACCTTTGTCCCTCCCCCTATGTGCCCCTACCAGGAAAAAGCAGTATAAAAAATAGATGGATGAACGTCATGTGTTGTGTCAACTCTACAAACTCAGTGTGTTAGCATGGTCATCTTTGGTTAATTCAGTTTATCAGTTCAAAGTTCAATAAGGCAACATTTTTGGAAACAAAGTCAACTTGGTTATTCAAACATGAAGAAGTACCAGATTCCTCGAAAGGATGTAAAGACTGATGTAATTATTTATTTATTGCCACAATTAATTTATTCTTTAATATAGTTTATAGGTTTATTTACAGCAGAAAAATGTCATACTGCTATACATTTCTGGATGTTGTTCACCATAAGTGTCCCACCCACTTTTTAGATACATTTAACATTTAACATCACACACTTACAATGGTCACCGGGTAGTTTTTCCCAATATCGGACTTTTCTAAATATATTTTCTGAACATTGAAGTGTCATTTGTGTAGCTGCATAGTAGATTATTGCCTTTTATCTACATTCCAACATCTCATTTTGACAACATTGGTTAACGGGAAAGGAATATTTATTTTCTTTGTGCTGCTAGAGATTTCATTGTTGCAATAACATTGAAATCATTAGCCCAGCGGATAGAAGACAGTCCCACCTTCATCACCTTTACAGCTTCCATCGCAAAGTACAACAACATCTATGCTTTTTTTATGATTACTCAGAGACCATTTAAGTAGCAGAAGCAAAACACAAGGTATGTTATTTGTACCTAACTGGTCTTACAACCACAGTGTGGAAAAACCAATTAGGAAATGACCAGCCATTATTACCCTCAATGGATAGACCTGTGATTTTGCTCTACCGCTTTCCCAGTAGCACCAGTTTTTATGCAGATATCAATCTGGGCTCTAAGTCTTAAGCTGGGCTTCCTGGGATATGAGACTGGTGATTTTATAGGGACATTGGTATATGAAAACAGAAAGAGGACCCCAATAATTTTAAACTGCTTCAGTATGTTGCAGTTTCAAAGGAAAATATCATATTTTGCTCACAGTTTTGGACCATAGTAATGGGCACAGTTTTCACAATCCTTAATTGTTTTAAGTCTATCCAAACTTTTTATGTCTAAAATATAAAGAGAGGCATGAGGTGTGTCATATTTGGCTGAGGACCAAAGATTGTGAACTATATGGAAGCTTTTTACAGTTTGGAAAGCTCTCAGCTGCTAAGTGACACATTCCACTAACCTTAAAATTTCAATTAAAATGCTGAACTCTCATCAAGCTTCTGTGTCTGTCAGAGCTGAAGAGGCTCGATGAGGCTGACGCACGTGGAATGAATGTAACCAGAGACACGGTCTGAGGTAAATGTCTGAGAATGAGGTGGAAACATTCGGGGAGAATAGTGCCGCGCAGACTGTACAAACAGCATACAGCCAAGTGGAACCAGGTGCATTGGGATTTTATTAGTCCATACACCTAATAAAATATGTCGATATTCATAAGCTATAAAAATACCATGAAAAAGGCACTAAATGGATTGAAAGTATCCAGACTTAGAGTGTGTCCCTCGGGGTTTCTGGTTCTGAGGGTCCAGCATTATGACGGTAAAATGTGTGTTTTACCTGTTGTTTTTCACCTTGATTATGATTCATGAGTCTCCCTGACCGATGACTTTTGTCCTTTGGATCTAATTTTTAGAGAGGATTTTTTTAGTCAGTGAATCAACGGCTGTTAGACTCCGTATATTTTCACATTTATCTGCGGGAGTGTGCATTCAACTCCGAGTGTGACCGTTCTCAGCTGGAGAAAGGAATCCTTCATAATCTCAGGCTAAAGGAAAAGCTCAGACGTATTTATTGTGAGAGAGCTGTCAAAACGGGTTAAAGTCTGAATTCATGTCTCACGTTATTGCTTTTTCCATTATCAGTGCAACAAGACGAACTAATAAATGCCACAAAACTGGGTCAAGAAGTAGTGGCTCAAATGCAATATTCCACAGAAGGACCTTAAATCAATACCTTTTTCTGTGTTGAAACAAAGAATCCGGGAAGGGTTGAGACAGTGGGCAAAACTCAGGCCAGGCAGGGTCATTTACACAAGAGGCAAATAGGGGAACTCAGATTATTTTATAGAGGAGTGCAATGAGACAACGGTAGGGCTGGTGTTGATTACAGGAGGGCGGGGAGGGAAGATGCCCTCGAGATATTTTCATACAAAGTGAAACAGGAAACAGATCAACAAAAAGCATGAATGAAGACAAAAACACAACATAACTAACAGAGTGTCACTGCCGCTCTATCTAATTCCCACATCAACATCATTAGAACCACAAATGATGAAAGCTCATTGACTCAGAGAGCAAATCGGTCCGATATATTACCTGGATTTCTCTGATCTGAACAGAAAGTCGACCCCTCAGGCCAGGAGAAACATAACAGCATTTTCTGCCTGCTCCAACCTCCCCCAAGTCAAAAAATATTAAAGGAAAAAATATTAGATATTGATGCAGAATAGTTGTGTTTTTTTGTGTATTCGTGCAGGTAGAAATCACTGAGGAACTGAAAGGCTTTTAACCATTAGCATAAGTTGGATTTGATTTCTTCAATCTTAACATGTCAGAAAAAATAAGAACTCTACATAATTTGTTCGATCTTTTTTTTTTTTTTAATCTGCTGCAACAGTTTGGTCTTGGCTGATGCCACTTGTACTGCACATGTCCTGTTTTATGTAGAAATGTGGGAGGGATTCTTCATTTTCCCCCACAGGATGAAACTTTTATCTGCCAATTAGGAAACCATTCTGAGTTTTTATGAGTGTCTCCAGAAAATAATGCATATTTGATGAGTGAGATACCGATTCTGGGGCTGAACACGTGCACACCGAGGGCCTGAAGTGGTTTTTTTCTGCTGATTATGTGGCGTTTTGTGTTTATCTGATAGCCTGCACAGCTGCCTATTTTCACTGGATTTACACACGTGTGATTCTTCAAGCAGATTAATCACTTAAAAAGTTGTTCCCTTAGAGTTTTTGCCTTTTAACTTCCTAACCTGCACTTTCCCCTCAATCAGCTCCTTCTCAGCTGAGCATTTAGGAAAATCTAAATTGTTACAATTACCGACATTGCCGGCGAGCATCTGTGCCAAACTGTAGCAGTGTCAACTTTTCCAGGGTTGTCTTAATTTTCTAAAAACACACGGAGTGTTTGGATAGGAGAAAGATACCAGCTGGAAATAGACTTTATTTAGATAAGAATATTAACCAGAGCAAAACCAGACATGCCTCTACATTCTAAAACAAGTCTTCAAATCCCAAATTACAACAGTGGAGTTTTTTCAAATATTGTTGCTTTGTTTTATGAGCTTGGCGAAATTATCTAGTTGGGTTTTCACAAAATAAGGAAAAGAGGATTTCTCCTTTGGCGAGCATGGCAAAGTTAACTTTTCTCTGAGATCGTGAAGAAGTTGACACTCTTTAGTTTTGTTGACGGTTTCTGTCCATGACTGTTAATGGAGCTGCCTTTTCTCCTATGTTTACCCAGCTATGTGGTGCTCTCACCACTCTACCAAAGCAGAGTCTCTCTGGGGAGCTGAGAAAAAGTCTCATAACCTCCAAACTGCAAAGGGGATCGGGTCTTTAAACCTAAAGCGAAGCCCGGACCGGCACATTCGAGCCATGCTCTACAGAAGCCTCCCACTCACCGTTCCACTGTTTATTTTTCTCCAGTTGGAGCAGGTCTCCTCAGCTGAGACCTGACCTTTACTCATTAGCTCAGTTACAAGTCGCAAAACCACCAGGAACTCCAGAGAGTCTGTGAAGTCTTTCACCTCTCTGAAAAGTGTCTTTTATTTGGTCTGTTCGCTGAGCTTTAAGGAAAAAGCTTCTACTTGGTTTAGGAAAAATGGTAAAACAACCTTTAATCTATTTATTTTTATACCTTGAAGCGTAATACTGCCAAGCCTTATTACTGCTGGCTCCATGAATATCTGAATGAATATCTCTTGGGCAAGTGGTCATAAATTGTAAATTTAAAGTATCAGTGTCCCCAGATCCATCTTTTCTTGCTTAAAGATTCCAAGTCAACAAGGCTAAATGTCAAACTTAGCATAAAAAATCAATAAGCGATTCCTCTCTCGGTCTATATACAGTTGTGTTCGAAATAATAGCAGTGCCTTTAGAAAAATGAGTAAATGTCAAAATTCTTCAAAGAAATTGTACTTTAATGAACACAGATACATTGGGGACACAGTACATTCTATTCCAAAGCAAAACAATTGCGCAAAGTCATCAAAACTAAAATAATAATAATAATATTTCAAATAAAGTAAGAAATGGCATGTTCAAAAGAATAGCAGTGTTGCCATCTTTCCTTGGAAACTCAAAAATGTACTGTACAAACAAAGAAATTCTTGATAAGTGAACCTAGCTGAGTATCCTAAACTAATATTTTGTTGCAAAACCACGGTTTCTGATGACTGCTTCACATCTGTGGTGCATGGAGTCAACCAACTTCTGGCATCGTTCCACAGGTATTGCAGCCCAGGATAATTGCACTGTATTCCACAATTCCTCAGCGTTTCTTGGTTTTGCCTCATGCACTGCACTTTTTATGTCAGCCCACAAGTTTTCAATGGGATTAAGGTCCGGGGATTGTGCTGGCCACTCCATCAGTTGAATCTTGTTCATCTGGAACCATGCTTTTGCTCGCTTGCTGGTGTGTTTGGGGTCATTATCCTGTTGAAAGGTCCACCTCAAAGGCATTTCCTCCTCAGCATATGGCAGCATGACCTCTTCCAGGATCCTGATGTACTGGAACTGATCCATGATCCCTTGTATGCGGTGAATCGGACCAACACCATAGTATGAAAAACATCCCCATATCATGATGCTTGCACCACCATGCTTAATGGTCTTCAGTGAGTACTGTGGCTTGAATTCTGTGTTTGCAGGGCGTCTGACATACTGCCTGTGACCCTTAGACCCAAAAAGAACAATCTTGCTTTCATCTGTCCACAAGATATTATGCCATTTCTTTTCAGGCCAGTCAATGTGCTCTTTGGCAAATTGTAAACGCTTCTGCACATGTCTTTTTCTCAGCAGTGGGACTTTGCGGGGGCTTCTTGCTGGAAGGTTAACCTCAGTAAGACGTCTTCTGATTGTCACAGTACTCACTGTCAACTGAAGGTCTTGCTTGATCCTCTTGGATCCCATCATTGGCTGAGTCTTCGCCAGTTTGGCTATTCTTCTGTCCATTCGAGGGGTTGTCTTTCTTTTTCTTCCTCGTTTTTCAGTTTTTTGCTCCCATTTCAGGGCATTTGAGATAATTTTAGCTGAACAGCCAATGATTTTCTGCACCTCTTTGTATGTTTTCCCTTCTTTAATCAATTTTTTTATTAGGAAACGCTCATCTTCAGAACAGTGTCTTGAACGACCCATTTTCCTTGTTTTTTCAGGACAAATGCACAGCCAGCATGCCAGTTGTCTTGATCCTTAAATACGGATCACCTGTTAACACCCTTTTTTCCCAGAATACCCTCCCTAATTGATGCCCTCTCTAATTGAACTCACCACTGCTATTTTTTTGAACACACCCTTTTCAGTTAATCATTCAATTTCACAGAATCCACAGTATGCATGGCTGTCCTGTTGGGTTTGTTGGTTTTCTATACCTTTATTTTACCCCCCAGAAACTTATCTGGGGTATAGAGTTTGACATGTTAATAAAACCAGTGATTTTCTTGCTGCTGTCGAGGCACTGCTATTATTTCGAACACAACTGTAATTGCTGCCTTCTTATGTGCCTTAATTAAGTCCTGAGTCAGTCTGCCATCTTCTCCACACTAATTGATCTCAAAGGGGGATATTTGTCAGTTCAGTTACCTGAATCACTTCAGTAATGTACAAGACTAATCAATTTTCAGGTATTATTTTCAATATCTGTGATGATTCTTTTGTCATTAAAACAATTGTTTTGAAAGCTTCGAGATGGTTTTCCAAACACAATGCCTCCTGATGCATTGGAAATCCTCTGTAGCTGTTAGCTAAAAAACGCTGTAACCCTCAGCATCAAGCTGCAATGCATCGAATTTTAAAGATTCCACAAGGGAAATTGTGGGTGATTGGAGGACCCAATGTGGGGCTGGAGAAAGTAGGAAAATGTATGCATATGGAATATAAACTGGAGGGGTCCCGATGGTTGATACAGGTTAATAAAGCTGAGTTGGTGGGGGTAGCACAGTGGTATGGTGGTTAGCACCATCACCTCACAGCAGGAGGCCCTGGGTTCAAATCCCAGGACGGAGTCTGCATATTCTTCCTGTGTCTGTGGATTCTCTCTGTATTCTCTGGCTTCCTCCCACCATCCAAAAACCTGCATTTTAGGCTGATTGGATACTCCAAATTGCCCCTAGGAGTGAGAGTGAGTGGGGTTTTTTGTCCTTGTATATCTCTGTGTTGGACTGGTGGATTGCCTCTCGCCTATTGAATTCTGGTTTAGGCTCCAGTCCCCCCGCGATCCCATTAGGGAATAAGTGGTTACGAAAATTGATGGATGGATGGAAGCCTTGTGCCAGGTAATGTTTCCATGTATTTCTAATCTAACATGACCTCATTTCTGTTTTTAAAAAAAGCTAGAGTTGAGTAGAGCTGGGATTACTGCATAACTCCTGTCTAATGTAAGATGGTGGTCTTCAAATGATACTCTCTATATAATTTGTTGCATTTACCACTCTGTTTGCACATTTAGTATAGCAGATGTAGCAGAGCGACAGATTCTTAGATGCTGAGGTAATTGTGTGAGTGAGTCAAATGTTGGTCATCTGTAAGTAAATAACAAATTATCACAGAGGCTTTAAAGGTCCACCCTGTGTGGAGGAAGAAAATATGTATTGCCCCATGTCACCTGAAAGTTGACACGAATCATTTTCAAGACTTTTTAAAAAAGATATGAAACATGTTCATCCCAAAAAATGTTAGAAAAAAGGTCAGTTCCAACTGAAACTGAAAAACTAGAATGTGCTAATAAAATTCCTCTGAATCTTCTAATTCTCCTATCACTGTCTCAGTGCTTCAGGTAGTAACAGACATGGAAAAAAAATGCCTTTGTACAACTGTGATGGGGAATTACCTGTCCCTCAATAATAAGAAAGGACGTTTTACTCTGTTAGTGCAGACGAATGGAATGTTATGAGCTAGCGAGACACTGAGGTAGCGCGCTCGTGTTTGGGGCAGGGATGTGGTTTCACAGCGCATACATCTCCTTCCTCCAAAAAATGAAAAACATCACCACATTAATGACAGCCTGAGCTTCGGGATGGCACTCCCTCAAACCCCAAATTTAGTATTTTCTGGTAACCATGGTAGAAAATGTCCGCGCATTCGTTTTTGGGTTGAGTTCCGTCCGTCGGCGTTATCGACATTCCTGCCGTGATGATGCGCAGAGACTGAATTATTTGACCCAGATCAGCTCCAGAACTCAACAGTCTGAGCTGCTTCTGGAGAAAGTCAGGAGGTCCTGAGAAAGGCGTCCGAGTTAAAAAGGCAACAATGGGCCTTTTTCATCGAGGTAGATTTGTCCTGACTTGAACCCGACGTGCACGTTCTCTCCTCCTGCCAAGGGGATAGCAATAACTGAGGTAATAATCATGATATTAATAGCAATGAAAACAGGAGCACTGCAGGAGCGACTGTGGTGAAATGATTTCCAGAGTCTGTGGGACTTTAAAAGTTGGCCAAAGGAGCAATAACACTGATGCTCGGTTCCATGTGAGTCACCCTTTGATGCGCGGTGATGGATTGTTTAAACATTTCCTCTTGTCTGCAGTTGCTTTAATATGTCAAATCCTCGCTGAGTTCAAAACTACGAATGTGATCCAAGTAAACAACGGCACGGTGCAACGCATCGAATGTGGATGGAAGGAAATGAATAATACATTTCAGAATTATTCACCATGAAGTTTTATTCGGATGCCTAATTTAATTGGCTGTCAGAAAAGTGTCTGAATTAAAAGGGTAATCGTCCAGAGAATTCATGGCACAAATACTTCTTTTAGTCTGTAGTATAAGAAATTGCATTCACCCTCTAATAAGCATTGCTACAGATTTTCCACAGCAACGTTTTTGCATCATGCACTGGGCTATGCTCGGGTTCCTCTCTAAATAATCACCTCTCTGGTAGCATGGACACATCTTGCACGGAAAGCTTCCCGCTGTGAGCTGCACGTGCAGAGATGCCACTGCCGAAAAGCATTCAGAGCTGCTTTTCCAGACATTCTCAGACGTTCAAAGCTGTAGGAATAGAAAAATAAAGCTCAATACGGTGTTGTATTTCAAATAAACACTTTCCTCTCAACATCAGATTTTTTCCTTTAGTCTTTGATTAGGAAAGAAAACGCAGTTTTCACTGTTTTTTTAAAGATTTTTTCTCTTTAAACTCCTACCTGTGGTTTTTACTTGAATGACTGTCCGTCAGATGTTATGCTAACTTTACTCAATTATACAGGAGTTCCTGAAAACAAACCTGAACTACTTATAATTGAATTTGTTTTCACATTCCGGTCTTCGTGGGCCTGCCCTGGAGATCCTTAAAGTGAAGATCTGTCTTTTCTGTAATTATTAGACTTTGACCCTGCAGGAGCTTGGCCTTGGTCTGCTTTTTCCATAAAGCGGTGTCGGATGTCTTTCCTTTGGGGCACCGCTGGACTGGGAGTTGGTCGTTTGAGTGCTACTTTCCCTGTGATTTTCACTTGGACCGTGCTGTTGTTTAAATTCTTAACTGACCTACTGCATTTACTGAAGCTTTTTTTTAGTCAGAAATGAGATTCATTTAGGACACAGCTGGTTATTTAATGCTTGAGCTATTTAAACTCATGCGAAATATGAAAAGAGGTTCAAAAAAGAAAAGGTTTTGGATGCCACAGTTCAGTCTGCAGTGGTGTTACCAACAGGCTGAATGGTAGAAAACTCCATCAGCAGGTCAAATAAGCTGTGTGGTCATTTCTGATGGTTCTGTCACCTTCATCTTCCTCATTTTCTTGCTTAAACTACTACTTTGAAACATATTGCTTGGATTTATGTGAAAATATACAATGTATTGCCTTCATAATTTAGTTAAACAGTCTAAAAGACAGCTTTGGATGATTTACTATAGTGTCTTTTTCTTTAAATGCTGATATTGTATCAGTTTGGCTTTAGGTAATGCATATTTTGTGCTTTATCTATGGGTTGTCTGTATTCATCTCTTAAATCCTCAGGCTACTGGACGTTCAACATTATGACAGCAAAGCATGTTGAGATGTTGAAATGGTCTTGTTAACCTTAAGGCTAGGCAAGGAAAACATCGCACATCACATGATGTAGTTGGAAACCCCAAAGGATTTCAGTAACTGACCTTAAAGCGATCATGAACAATTAATAAATCAACATTTGTTGAGAACACAGATTTTTCTGTCTTTGAAATGCTTTTGAATTACAGCTCCCTTAAGGTATTTGTGCACTCTGTTAGCTCTGAAGTTAACTCAATTAGCTTAGCTTAGATTCTACATCACATCAAGTTGTCTCAAATATTACAGTGACATTTATTGGCCCCTCCGACCCACCACAGGAAACTTAACTGCGGAGTCAAGTGCAAGGGCTGACTCTCCACAAAACTCTACGTCATACGAAAAGAATGTCCAGCTCTCAGCTCCGCTCTTTGAGGACATCTGACTTCTCTGGTGGTCTGCGAGGGCAAAATTCCTCTAATTTCATTTATTCATCTGAGAGCCCTCATGAAGTTAAATGTTGTTTTCTCAGACATTCCAATGAAAGCATCACTACAGCACAGTCTGGAAGCCTGGATGGGCCTGGATACCAGCAACATCACATTAAGGCTTTAATTCATTAAGCAGTCACCCCTGAACATGTCAACCAGCCTTTTTTTTGTAACCAATAAGTGTCAGTGTTGGCACAGTGTAACAACAGTTTATAAGGTTTATTTACACCACAAACTGCTATCCTACACACAGTGAGATCACATTGTTTGGCTAAAGATGGGTTTCTGATGTACAAACATTACTGGATGATCATCTGACTGACATCTGAATGACTAACACTCCAATTAAATCTGTCTCCTTCCAAATTCCTCATTAAATATTAGATCTGAACCAAAAAAACAATGTCAGAGTTCCAGAGTTGAATCTACACCTTGTCTGACCACATCAGTAATGGTTTTCAGGTCAATTTTACTGGGTTAAAGACGTAAAAATTTATTTTGATTAATTAAATCCTTAATAGATCATGTGATGGCAACTGAGTTGTGCATTTTAAGGATCCTGCACTAACTTGCTGGACTTCAATCCATTCATCCTTTTCATAGCCTGGATTCACAGTCTTCTTCTTCCCCTGACAAAAAGATTGGTCCACTTGATGCTTTGAATAAGTGCTATTAATTTTGAGTGTTCAGGAGATCTGCTCTGTCATTTCTGTGCAGGATACTGTCTCTTCCACATGAGCATGCACCTCTCTAATGATATTTGCTCTTAAAACTGAAAGGTTTTTATCATCTAATTTAGTTGGAAAAATATATATATATCATGTCATCTAAGCGCTTTAAGATAATCTATCTGTATTTATCAACTTATGCATATTTTTTTAAACTTTATATGATTTATTTCTGACGTCTAAGATTCAATACTGAAGAAAAGAAAAAAATGAGTTCCAGCAGTCTTTCACTTTGTTGCTCTGACCTTTTTATTCTATGTCAATAGACTGGTGGTCATTCACAGAATGACAATGTAAAATGTTCAGCCATCTGCTCTTCATTGTGTCCCTTTTGCTGTCATCTCTTATGAGTGAATGTGACAAAGTTCATAGATGATGCAACGGTCACTTATGGATAATCAGAGACCGTAAAGATCAGTTATATTGGCCTCTGTGCTTTTGTTGAGTTTTATGAAGAGATTTCTTTGCCTTCTGACTGAAATGACCATTCTTTAAAATGAATCACAGGTATGTTGCGATACAGTTGAAGTTTGAATGGAGCTATATTCAAGTGCCCCTGTTACCCCATTTGGGGATAAGTGGTTCAGTAAAGGGATGGATGGATGGCTCACTTCCATAATGCATAGTTGCAGGTTGTTCAAAACTTCTAAATTATCTCTTTTTTCCCATATCTGGCAAGTTCAAGACCTCTTACTGACAATAACAAGTCACCACCTGAAACAAACTCTTAGCATCTGCCCTGGCTGCTATCTGTTTGATTCAAGGAGTCCCGTATGGACATACCTGAATAAAATGAATAAACAAACTAAACCATTTTTTGGGTGTGACTGTGTGAAAGTGTTTATGAGCGTAAGGCCGATGCTGCTGGATATTAAGACCCACAGTCATATTCATAGTCAGAGCTGGATATCCCACAAAACCGTTTTCAGTCCAAGCAGAATGACTTGGGATCTTGTATGAAATACATTTGAACACTGGTTAACGCGTCTAACCGTTAAATTGTTTTGTGTGTGCAGGTTATTAGTGGGCGCCCCGTACGAAATGAACGGACCTTACCAGACGGGGGATGTTTATAAATGTTCTCTGAGCAAAAGAATCAACGGCAACGGCTGTTCGAAGCTCAATTTAGGTATAGTATTACAAAACGCGACTCAAAAGCAAAAGCAGAGACAGTCATTGGCACAACATCTGGACAGATGGGTGCATGCACGCGTTAAAATTGAGTTAAACTCCGCCGGCCTTGCAGCATACATGTTAATCAGCATCATGGTGACACATGCGAGACAGAAATGTGGTACCATACCAGCCATTCCACATTTTAATATATATTTAAAATGGTTTATGTACCTTTCCACACGTGTGTTTTACCACATTTTTTACTGCGTGCCTCTTCATACGGGCCGCACGTGTTGTGCTGGTTAGGTATTCACATGACGCTGAGTCGAGTAAACATTTAGATCTGAGGACGTGGATGCTGCTTTGACTGGCCAGACTGCAATAACAAACCAAAGTACCAGATGGTGGAGCCTCTGTTTGCACTCCGAAAGATTGTGCATGCATGAAAGAGAGCATCTGAGATCGTCCAAGTGAAATTCATTTTCCCCCAAGGAAGGATATCTTTGACCAACGTATCGGAGCGGAAGGACAAGATGAGGCTGGGAATGACACTCACTTCCAACCCTAAAGACAACAGCTTTGTGGTGAGATAGACTCGATGAGTTCGGGCTTTCAGTAAACGGATGCTTCTGTAAAAGCTCTTTGGAGTAACTGAGAGCCTGTTTAATAAGACGGCAGCCGTCAAAATGGAAAAGATGACAATCCCACAAGATTATATTTTGATTACACGGTTGTTAAACTGTTGCCTTCCCTGCAGAGGCTCGCCAGCAGTGTAACATTTGGTTGGATATACTGAGGTTGATGATGCTGTCTGCATGAAAGCTTTCTTTGATGTTCCAGGCTTGTGGGCCGTTATGGTCTTATGAGTGTGGCAGTTCGTACTACAGCACGGGAATATGCTCCAGAGTCAACGCCAGCTTCAAGTTCTCCAGAACGATTGCCCCCGCCTTCCAGAGTAAGCGTTGAATAATCAAGATCAACAGATCCTCTAAGTCACATTATTCTTCTCTTCTATATGAATGTATTCTTCATCTCTCTTTCCAGGGTGTGAGACTTACATGGACATAGTGATCGTCCTTGATGGTTCAAACTCCATCTACCCCTGGTATGAAGTCCAGGCTTTTCTCATCAACATTCTTCAGAAGTTCCATGTTGGACCCGGTCAAATACAGGTATAAACAGAAAAAAAAGAGAAAAGTTATTTTTTTAAAGGCTTTAACAAGTCCCCTGGGGTTTTGTTTCTCTTGGGGCGCAGGTTGGAGTCGTTCAGTACGGCGAGAAGGTGGTCCACGAGTTCAAATTGAGTGACTACAAATCGGTGGAGGACGTGGTGAAAAGAGCCCGCAGCATCAACCAGCGAGGCGGAGAGGAGACCAACACCGCTCTGGGCATCAACACGGCCCGGTACGTCCGCCGTGCATACCGATGAGCGGAGCCAATCTAATTAGTTTTTTTTTCTGACGTTCATTTCACTTAATGTATTAACCGAATTCTCACAGCTCTCAAGCTTTCAAGCAAGGAGGTCGGCGTGGCGCCAAGAAGGTAATGATAGTGATAACGGATGGAGAGTCACATGACAGTGCGGATCTCCAGCAGGCCATAGAGGACAGTGAGAAGGATGGCATCACCCGCTATGCCATTGCTGTGAGTCTGCTTTACCCATTATTCGCATGGTTTAAGGTTCTATTTTGAATTTTAACTTCTGGTTTTCTGATGAATACTAAATGGCCTATAAATTTTCTACTTAGCTTTGATCCGCCATAAACATTAATGAGGTGACCTAATGGTATTCTGCTAAAAAATGGTCTTTCAAGAGTTACAAAAGAGCCAAAACACAGAAAAAAAATACCTTTAAATGGGCCAAACTTGAGCTCTTTGGTAGTGCATTTAAAAAGTGTAAATGATCTCCCACAGACCACATCCTCACTGGTCAGTGACTCTGCAGGTGGAGCTAATAACTCAACCTCCTGTTAAAAAGGCTAAAATTGCTATGACCATTTGGGCAAAAACTAAAGTCATTTGGTTTAAATCCAATGTTGGAATGGTTACAGGAAACTTTAATGCAAATGGATCATTTTCAAAGAGTGGCAAAGATTTACATTGTTATAGCACTATCATTAACTAGCCTGCTCGTCAATTCTTTTTGTATTAACAGTATTTATATGCATGTGCTATATTTGAACCCCCCAGGTGCTCGGCTACTACAACCGCAGAGGAATTAATCCTGAAGCCTTCCTCAGTGAAATCAAATACATCGCTAGTGACCCAGACGACAAACACTTCTTCAATGTGACAGACGAGTCAGCCCTGAAAGATATTGTGGATGCACTTGGAGAACGCATCTTCAGTTTGGAAGGTTGTACAGAAAATATTTATTTTATCTTAGGCGCCCGAAGTATGCTGCTTTCTTTGTACAAAAATCTTTTAAGGTGGAGAAAAATCAATCCAAATAACTCATTCGGAATCTTTGCTATTAATATTTTTATTTTCCTCCAAAAGAATAACAAAAATACTTTCAGCAACCATGAAAAAAACAGCTGCGAGACCTGTGGAAATCTCTTAAATGTTTCATAATGAAAGTCGATTTATCTTCAAAAATGACTGCTCCTTGAAAATGAATCGTCCCTGCTTTTGCAATGCTTCAAAAATGTTAAAATTCACACTTGTTTTCTCAGGAACCAGCAAGAATGGGACAGCGTTTGGCCTCCAGATGTCTCAGGCAGGATTTTCCGCCCACAGCGTTGAGGTGAGTTCTGACTTCTGCTACCCCGTTGTCTCATACCATCTGTCAGGGTGTAAAACAACACACATTGTCTCAATTTCTGGTGCATCACCAGTCCTGCTATTTATCACTCTCATCCCCCCCGAGGTGCCTGCTGTGTGGCCCCACGTTTGGGTCATCAAGATTTAGGAGCCTCTGACAGGCAGACAGGCCTTTTTCCACTTCAAGCATGCACTGATGGAAAAAATCAGACACCACGGGTTCCTGAGGGAGACATATTAGTGAAGGTCCTGTCTCTATTCAGACAGCTCTACCTCAGAGTGACAAACTTTCTTTTAATTCATGGAACTTTTTGCTTGAATCTGAGTGGGGGTATTTTCAGGTGTGCAGCGCAGCTGGAAGAGGAAGATAAGTCAAAAACTCCTCTACTGTACCTGCCGGTCATACCAGATAATCAGTTTTCATTCTTCTCCTGCCTGCTTTGCTGATGCTACTGGTTTGATTTTCCAGTGCTCCCCTCACAATGGAGTTTGCCTGAGGAGAAATATATATAGCCTATATCCACCGCATGATGAACAATGAATATTTAGCAGAGTTTGCAGCTGGGTGGCAGGAATGACTGGAAATTGTGTCCACAAGGCCAGATTCCAGAGATGCTTAACAGTACCAGCTTGAGTGTTGAGAGCAGGATAATGTTTTGGAAAGAATGCATATGCTTTAGAGGGAAAAAAAATCAGTCTCGAGGGCCCAGATGGTTTTGGGGAATATGATGGATGCCAACTTTGAGGAGTCTTATGTTATACCCTTTGCAGACATTTCATGCATCTGCATTCTTAGTAGTTTTCTATTCTTGTTGTTTCCTATAACTAAATGATGATTAAATAGGAAAATCGGGGCTCTGGTTTGGCCATAATCTCACCATTGAGAATGTTTAACATATATAGCCAGTTTGTTGAGTGAGTACAATAGTTATGGAGTTTGGGTGGTATTCAACCAACGATTTCTATTCAAATGTATCTTTAAAAGTGGAACCACAGCCCCCGTGTCCTGCAGCACAGTAAAGAGTTGACATTTTCTTCAAAGCGGGGGCATACGTCCACACATGTAACTGCAGGAGAAATAGGTCACTGGTTTATGGGGTTGAACTGTTTTGGGGTTTCTTCCATTTGCCATGGAGACCATTTTGGTCAAAACAGAAAACCACACTGGCACAACCTCGCTGTGAGAGAGTGACGTAGTGCAAGCGTGGTAAGCTCACAATTCCATCTCTCAGGAGGGAATCGGGAGGCGTCCAGCACATCCTAATACCCTGGAAACTGTGCTGTCGGCAGTATTGTGAACAGCAAGGAAAAGCACTGATCGCTCTCAGCAGAAGAACCCTACAATCACAATGTCAGAAAGGGATTAGTGAAATATAGAAAATGGTGAAAATTCAGCTAAATGTACTGGCTGGTATGTTTCCTCTGTTAAACGAAAAGGCAAAGAAAGCACAATCAAGATTAGGAGAAGTTGGATAAAAGGTTTTGAGCTAAATAATCGTTACCTGGAAATTCCAGCTTTAATGAAAAAACATTCACTGTCATACTCCCTGGAACATTACATGAGTATATGAATTAAAAATAGGTGAAAATAAACAATAACCCTCACCCTAACAGCAAAAGGAGCCTTGTATGGGGAACTAGAAAAAGCGTGGGTTTTGTTTGAAAAGTAGCTTATAGAGGCCAGTGGAGATTGTCATTAGTGAGCTGTCACTCTTACTAACTGGTGTCAGTTTTCAGTCCAGGGCATCTCACTTAATCATTTACTCACAGGAAAAAGGTCTACATACATTAATCTTCAGCACCATGAAGTGATTTACTACCTGTGCCCATATGAAAAGGTGAAAATAGAATAATTGATAAGACTCATGTGTATTTATTTATATTTATTTTTGCTGTATTATTGCACCAAAAAAGTATTTTATGTAAAGAAGCAGTATATAAAATACTTGCTTACAATTACATTAAACAAGAAAGAATGAGAAATATTGTAATAATTGAAACATTATGCAGGTTACTGTTTAAAGCATTGCCAGTATGTTCACATTGCCCTGAAAATGTAGCCCACTGCTCATTACTGGATCTGAAAAGTCTGAACTGTGATAGGGCAAATTACTTGTGTAGTAAAACACTGCTTTGGGGTGTGTATGGCTCATTTTTAAAGCAATTGTGCCATGAAATGTTTTTATTTTTTATGTTTATAATGGAAAAAAATATTTTCTTATTGATCATGTGATTGATGTGACAGAAAAAGATGAAAAATCCTCCTGTTTTCACCAACCTTCTGGGCTAAATCTTTCAATGGTTCTTTGATTCTTTCTTACTTTCTTTCTTTTTGCAATATAAAAGGTTAGTTAATACAATTTCACCACCAAGACCATGCATTTTATATCATGTTTAACTGACTTTTTGAGTCTTCAATAACAGTTAATGTGCTCTTAGCTACTATACAGGTTGCAATTGACCGACTAATCTCTATTTGCCTGCATGATATATATTTCAAGTGAAGGCTCTTTGTTGCTCCTCACCAACAGGATGGGATAATAGTCGGTGCTGTTGGTGCCTACGACTGGAACGGCGCAGTGTTGAAGGAAACACGACAGGGGAAGGTGGTCCCTCCAAAGTCGTCCTACGCTCAAGAATTTCCCGAAGACCTAAAAAATCACGGCGCCTACTTAGGTTAGTAAAACCATTTTTCAAAAAAGAAATTTTATCTGAGATCAAATTAAATTCAAGGAGCATTTGAGATATTAGTTCCCATTGTCATCAGCAGTAACTTTCTGTTTACTCCTTTTTTAGTGAATTCAAATATGGTTGCCCCAATAAAAGACCTGTGGTTTAGCACTAGTTGTCCTAACTGCAACCCTTCCTATAAATTGTACCCACTGCTCGTGCGCTCACATCCACCCGCATCTTATTTCATCACCACAGACCTCTGTTTTTACCATCAGTGGTTTATAACTGAGCTTATCCACCGGGCTGCCAGTGGAAGCCAATGTAGGATCTGAAGAAATAGAGGTGGATGCATAATTTTGGACTTGCAGGAAGAGCGCTTGCGTTGGGAAAAAAGTGCCGTTTAAATGAGAGACGAAAGTGGAAAAGAATACAAGTGGAAGCTTCAATGGGAAAAGAAGGAATAAAAGAAAAAGGAAGCCAGAGGAACCAGGTCATCGGCAGAATGCAGCATTTAATGGTTTTCCTTGAGTCATTGAGATCACTGCAATGAAATTCAAGTCAAAGCGCGTCCATCTTTGAACTTACACGAAGAGCGGAACAACCGTAGTGCCCAATAGTCAAATTACATTTGCAATGCCAAACCATCCATCAACTTTATTTACACTGAAAATGACATAAAATACCGGCATCATAAGTCGTATCCCGCTCGTGTCCAATTCTTTCAGTCTGCACAAACAGGCAGGAATCATGTGTCCTCTTTGTTTTCACGTGTTTCCCATAAACAGGTTACACCGTAACGTCTGTGGTGTCGGCCAGGAACGGGCGCCTGCTCGTAGCCGGAGCGCCGCGATTCAACCACACTGGCAAAGTCATCATCTTCACCCTGAAGAACTCAGGAAACCTCACCATCCTGCACTCACTCAAAGGTCATCAGGTACAGCCGTATCAAGCGATTAACCGAATTTCCCCCAAAATGCCCACAAAGGTTTTCTTTTCAATCTGAATCTTAACGTAATAAACTGTGTGGATAAAGTCCAAATGGCAAAAACATACTGATAGTTCCGATGACACAGACTGACATGAAGACCAGATCACTTGTTCCCCCCGAGAAAAATAAATGTATATCTTCCAGTTGATTAAAGCAAGTCCAGCTTAACCCTTTAAAGCCTGATCCAAGAAAAATGGGAAAGAATATTGGATTTTTTTTAGTCTGAAGTCTTTCTTTGGCCCCTCAACAACATCTGAAGAAAAAAACAGAAATGATTTCTATCAAATTAGCATGCAATAAGTCAAAAATATATTTTGGTGTAGTCTTCTACTGGCTGTTATCAGGTATATCTGAATGAGTGCAACAGGGGTTTGAGCAAAGCTTTTACCACTGAATGATGCAAAAAGTCTCAGATCCAAAAGACTTCAGAAACCGTTTGTATCAAATATGACATAATTGGCGTTATAGGGTTAAAAAGGGTCAGACCTTAAAGAGGATGTGGCTCTCAGTGATAAGCTCAGCTGAACCCTGGATTGGTTTTACAGCAGTTTACATTGTACAACGTCAGCAACAAATCATCCACAACAGCGAAAGTTTCTTTCTGCAGAAATGGTCTCACAACTCTCAGGCAGAGAGCTTTTTTTTATATCTTTTTTGTTCTAAAAACAGATGTTTCTAATCTGGAAACCAAGAGATGAGGGTCCCATCCACCCCAATGACCGATCCAGACACCCAGTAAAGCTCACTCAGACTGAGAGTCAACAAAAGCACCAGCAAGCATCTGCCTATTGTGACTCAACGCAGAACACCATTTGCTTACCATATTGAAGTTCAAAAGCCACTTGACTTCATCAATAAATCATCAAATTCGAACAAGATGTGGCTCAATGAGCGGCAACAAACTTTACCGAGTATCACGAACACACGGTGACATTTGTTGTTTTCCTTTGAATTGATGAGAAAAAATAGCTCATTTCCTGGCTGGCGTGTATTTATCCTGTTCAAGTGCTTTTTAAATGATTGTTTGCCTGGATTGATGTCGTCTCTTTCAGATCGGCTCCTACTATGGAAGTGAGATAGCAGCTGTGGATATCGATGGAGACGGTGTGACCGACAACCTCCTGGTGGCAGCTCCTATGTTCTTCAGCGTGGGCCTGGAGAAGGGAAAGGTCTACATCTACAGAGTAACAGAGCTGGTAGGAAGAAGCCCAACAGACACACAGATGTTTAAAGTACTGGAGTAGAGGAGTGGAGTAGAAGTACAAGTACTATGTAAAAAAATTTACTTGAGTAAAAGTAGAAGTATTCTTTCAACACCATACTTAAGTGGAAGTACTGAAGTACTCAATTTTTTTTGTACTTAAGAATTGCAAATAGAAATATTTCAAAAATTGCTACTCAAGTATCGAAACTATAAGTAAAAGTACAAGTACTGTGTATATTAAAAAAAGGCAGTCAAAAGTTTGATAGATATTGTTTATATCATTTCAAACGTGTGAAAGGCCATGCAGGTGTTTTCAAAAACAGAAAACTACGTCTGCATTAGCAATCAACAGCTCTTCATCTACTATTATTTATTATTCCAGAGTCAGAATCCTGAGCTGAGCCTTTATGCTAGCATGTAGCACACAGCTAGCCAGCTAGGTGTACGTTATCATACAGCTAGCCAGCTAGGTTAGCTTTAGCTAACGTTATCATACAGCTAGCAAGCTAGGTTAGCTTTAGCTAACGTTAGCTGCTATGTCCTGAGTGAACAGGGAGAACTGAACTAGCGCTTTTTTACTCATTTATATGTCATTGTATTTTTTTATTTACCTTGATATGCTTTTCAGATTAGATGGGGAATTTTTGAAGGCTATAATCAACAATCTTTCGGGAGGCTTTTTTTAGTAGGCTATGCTTGATCGTTCAAATCGCCAATGAGGAGCCAGCTTCCCAAACCCTGACAGAGCTATCTATCATTACGTTTACATATCAGTAACGAGTAACGATTCAGCCCGTGAAAAATCGATCGGAGTAGAAGTATTGGAATAATCAAAAATATGTAGTGGAGTAAAAGTAAAAGTAAAAGTAGGGGAAAAAATATCTACTCCAATAAAGTACAGATACTGCATTTTGGTACTTAAGTACAGTACTTAAGTAGTTCTACTTTGTTACTGAACATCTCTGCAACAGACACACAGATGTTTCCCACAGAGCAGTTTTGCTGGAGTCGAGTCTGCACCTGCTCAAACTTTTAAACACGTCTCACCAGAAGGGTCTGGTAACACACACTGAGCTCGGTGCCAAACCGAGCCACTGATACGCTGCAGGCAGCCACTCGGCACAACACGAGACCCGTCCAGATTAAAGGTACAGATCAAAAGAGGGAACTCCCCTGTCCCAGTGTGTAGACTTTATTGGACGCGTACAATGAACTCAAGAGGAAACTATTCCCCCCGCCTTTCTAAAGCCATTTCCAGCAAACCATTTGGAGGCGAGAACTTGCTTTAATAGAAGGACATTTTCCCGGTTTTCCAGGTCTGTCTCGCTCATTGGAATAATGAATGCCCCGGGGCTCCTTTGAATCCACCGAGCAGGCACGGGCGAGGTATTTAAATATCTGGCACGGCCCAGACCACATCACAGGTGCCGGGCTCGGGCTTAAAAAACAAAGCACTAAACACATCACCCTCAGACAAAGTGTGTCACCGGACAGACACTCCACATGTTCGGGACAGGATGTGGTCAACTCAGGTGGTGATGGAGATGCTGCTCGCTCAGGGATCTTCTTCTGGAAAAATACTTAAATGCATTTCTGTGGTCACACTGAATGTTTTGCACCCTCTCCAGGACCCAGGAGATTTAAAATGAAAGAATTTGTGTGTGTTGTTGCAGCCATTTATACTGATAGTCAGTCCAGGTTAAACATTTTGTGGACTCCACATTACACTTCATGCGCAGTTTGACTAATGCCCTGTTTATACACATTTTGTGGTGATGATTTTTTGTTTGTGAAAAGCTTGTGGTGACAAGCAGAAAATGATCATGCCTCCAGGCTCTGTGCAGTTTTATAGCTCATTTGTTTCTCCCTGTCTGCTCTTTTGCCGTCGTTTTTAAGGCTTAAACAAAAAGCTGTCACGATCTCAATCTCTGAGAGGGTTTGTGGTTTAAACTTCTACAGAATATGGGAAATATGGGCAATTGTTAAACAAGGAAAACCATTTCAAGAAGCCTTGTTGATTGAGGTGATACTGGGAAGACAACAAACCTATTAAATCAAAATTCAGTAGATAGTTTTGAATGATTTCATTTCAAATAAGGACTTTTAATTAACCTGAAGATGATCATCTCTGACTCAATAAAGCATTTATGTGTCTATTTGTCTTATAGACCCACATCATATCAAATTTTACCCACTGATGTAGTAGTGATGAAAAATTCTCTTCAATACAGAGAGTACAAGTACAGATGCTGTGAGAATATTTTGATTTTAGCATAAAATCATTTTCCTTACAGAATATTTATAGTGCAGGCTCATTTTTGGATGGATACAGCTGTTTACAAGCAACTTTGCTGGAAACAAAACCAGACTACAGCTTTATGATTTAGTTTCTGCTGTCCCAGAGTGACCCAGAAGATGCCTTCGTAGGTTTAATAAAATCTTCACAATCCAAGTCGGCCATTGTAGGGTGCTTGTGACCCTTTATTGCTCCTCACGCACCATATGTTTTAGATTTACAGTCCTGAGTGTATTTTCCTCATTTCTCTGTCACTCTCCTTGGTGACACATCAGGTAGCTGAGAAGTTAAAGCTGCCTTCCTAAATCAACTCCTCTTGCATTTATTCATCTGAAATAACAAGTGAGCTCATGTTTCATCTGGCAGCTGAGAATGATTTTATTGTGATTTTTTTTTGGTTTGCCAAGTGGAGCAGTGATATGCATGACTACTGCGTTTGGCCGCTAATAGTCAGACTGTTGTCTGAAAGATTTTTTCCAGCGGGGTAGTTAGTTTCAAAGGCATGGATATCTTCCATCTGACTTAACACTCACTAAGAATAGAACTTCAAATAAATATGCTAAGCTGAGGTAAAATTCCGTAGTCTTTTCTTTCCAGATGTTTGAGTTCAAATGGGAAGTACTAAAATGTAATGTGGAAAAAACAGAGAGGCTAATCCAAACTTGACCCTCTGTTTGATAAGTAGAAAGATGAATCAAAAAATGAAATTAATGTATTACTTTTTCTGTTTAAATCACTGCATGATTTGTGGTTTTACACGATTTTGAGATGATTGAAACACTCAAATGTGGGACATTCATTCTCTCTAAGTCTTATTCGATGTGTGAATAAATGGATGAAAGTTTGTCCAACAAACAGATCAGTCATTTTGCAAACAGCCAAAAGGGATGGCTGTCTCCTCTAAAGCGGACATCCACTTCAGGCAAACTCTTCAGTCAAAAACAGTAAATCTGCTGTTTAGAAAAACACCCTCTTGGCACATGCCTCTGATTTAAGTAAAGCTTCTGTGCTCCAGTACTTGCATTACTGTGTGTATTCATGCAACATAAGACAACATATGCATTCTATGAGATGTTTCTTTTTTGTTGTCTGGACATGTGCTTATCACATGCTTAAAGTATGTACATGGATCAGTTTGTTTCATGATAACCCCTTAAAGATTAGCTTCTTTCTGGATTGTATCGGTTTCTGTACAGGCTTATAGAAGATTAACTATGATGGACTGCTAATAAGTCCAAATCTTTTGAGCTGAGCATTGACAATGAAAGCAACCATTTTGCAGCGATTTCTTGTCAGATTTTTGACAATTTGATAATGATGGGACAAAAGTAATCAAAGGAATAGAATATGATGTTATAGAAAGATGTTCACGAGATAGGACAACAATTCAGACAGTGAGTGTCCGAACTATTGTTTGAATTATTAGCTCTGAGTGATCTTTTAAATGGGCCAAAATCACTACTTTTGAGCAAAATAATGACAGGCCAACTGGTTATTTGAGCTAGTCAGTGAGTCAGTCATTTTGAATAGTTGTTTATCAGATAACTTCACCAATTTAAACAATGTTTCTGCTTTGGCTACTGGCCTTGCTGGATTTTGTCCTTTTCTTTTAATTGTCAGGTTGTGTGTCAGGATTCCACCTCCTATAGCCAGCCGTGGTTTTGGGCGATATACTGAAGTGTTAGTTCAGAGATACTGCCCAGATCAAATAAACTGATTTCCAGTTACTGGCTGCTGGCTCCAGCAGGGAGTGTTCGGTTTACAGAACTGTGCTGTGGAGCAAGCAGGATTCTTAATGACTCCTGCTTTCCAAGATGGGAAATGTCAATGAACTGGACTATAAGAAGAAAAAGGCTGGGAAACCTCGTATCTTGGCAATCACGGGGACATTACATCTCAACCCACCATCCACTGAGGCTTTCTGGCCCACATATGTACTTGTTCAATTAACTTTGAACATAAAAGAGTCCAATTTGTTCAGTTGCTTCTCAAAATGTCTCCAAAATGTGTGGAATGTGCTGGATAAAAAAATGGACTTCAAAAATCTGTTGCAAACATCTTGATGCCTGATATCACACAAATTCCTCAGATTTCTGTCCTCATCGGGCCAGAACTCTGGGCCTCATTGGGCCAAAACTTTGATTTTGTTGCTTGTTATGGGTGCATATAAACATTTACAACAGTAGATATACAGAAAAATAGTTAAAGGTTAAACTTTGTAAGTCGCTTTGGACAAAAGCGCCTGTTAAATACATAAACATAAATATAAAGTGATAAGGGATAAGGGGATTAAAGAAACCAGGCAAAGGATTCAGAAGCACATTTAGTAGGAACAAACTTATTACCCAAATACCACAATATTACCACACTGCTGTTTTCTTTACAGTGCCTTTGGGGGAAAATGCCTTTATGGCCTAAAGTGATAACATGAAGTCATTAAAATGCTGTGTGGATACTTTTCACTGTTTAGAAATGTTGTCTTAAACTTACATAAAGCAAGTTTCAGTCTTATTTCATGTCTGGGAGGAGAATCAAACTCTAAAAAACACAATTATGTTTATAAACACAGAAACATATATAAGATAAGACAACTTGAGATATGTGATCAATTATACTCAGATCTGTTTATTAATGTCAGTCCCAGGGTATGCAGCGTAACATGAATCTGAAAAAATCCCAACTTTGATACAACAAGACTATTCTATATTACTTACTTTGCTTCCCCCTCATTCCTCAGAATCGTTTTGTCCTGGAGGGAGCTTTGGAAATCCACAACGGCGGGCAGAACGCTCGATTCGGCTCGTCCCTCGCTCCGGTCCCTGATCTGAATGGGGACGGCTTTAATGACCTGGTGGTGGGGGCACCTTTGGAAGATGACCACAAGGGAGCTATTTATGTTTTCTTCAGCCAACAGACCAGGATACTACGCAAATATAAACAGGTAAAGTTCGTGCACATACAATTAACCCTGTAATGCCAAATGTATCATATTTGATACATACGGTTTCTGGAATGTTTCGCGTCTTGACACCTTTTCCATAATTTAACTTTGCTCAAAATCCTATTGTAAACAATCAGATATACCTGATAACAGGGGGCAGAAGACTACACAAAAATTAATCTTGACTTATCGCATAATAATAAATTGTTAATAATAAAAATGTATTTCTGTTTTTTCGTTTTTTACATATTTTGTTAAAAGGCCAAATAAGGAATTCAAACAAAAAAAAAGTACTTTTCTGACAATCCCAAAGCGACAGAATACCAATGCAAAAATGTTTGCGAGCATTTTCTAAAAGTTTGTTTAAATGCTTTGAAAATGTGTTTCCTGGATCTTTGTAGTTTCATTGGCCAGTGTGGGGTGAAATTAAGTAAAAATTTGATGAGGACAATCAAAAGAGAAGCAAATTAAAACGCTGCTAATACAAATTCTGCAGCCCAACAACACAATTATAGTGCTAAAGTGTTCCCCAACAGGTAGCTGAAAAAGCTGAAACCCAAACCATTTTGCACATCCATGTCACAGCATTAATGTATTTTCCTAATTTTAGATTGATCTATTCAGCCACTGCCTTCATGATGTCCTTAAACCTTTAGTTGGAAACACACAGAATATGTAGTTTAATAGTTCTGGTGTTTATGTGAATCAGTTCAGTTTTTGGTCCAACCAGATTTCCAAGCCTTTTATGTGCGATAGAAAAAAAATCCTAAGCTATTTCACAAAATGATTAAACAAATGTCCATTTTTGTAATAAAACAGGTAAGTACAGCTTACATTACACCTAGTAATCTTATCTGGGTTTTACAAAGGACTCACTGATTTGTCTATTCATACATTCAGTGTGACTATAGTAGTATATTTGAATACACTGCTACTTTTTACCCTTAATTGTACGTATCAACAGGTTTTATCCACTTCAGGGTGAATGTTTTGCTCTCCTGTTTTCCAGAGGATAGCAGCGGCAGATTTGGCTCAAGGCCTTCAATACTTTGGCCGCAGCATCCACGGCACAATGGACATGAACAACGATGGCCTTGTGGACTTGGCAGTGGGTTCTCTGGGTGCCGCTGTGCTACTTTGGTTTGTTCTTTATCTATAATACTTGTCATTTAGTTGTCTCACAAAGCTGAAATAAAATCCCCCCTTTATGATGTTTTAATGGGGTCATTGAATCAGAATCAGAATCAGAATCAGAAATACTTTAATAATCCCAGAGGGGAAATTATTTTTACATTTTATTTTGATTATTGTTACGTTTTAATCTAAAAATTCACAGACCTTTCCGCCCTCACAGGTCACAGAGTGTCGTTCGGATATACGCCACCGTTAGGTTCGAGCCCAGCAAGATTAACATCTTCGTGAAGGACTGTCAGAGAGGTGGCAAGGATGTGACCTGCATGTCAGCCATTGTGTGTTTCAACATCACGGCCAGGACAGCCATTCCTCCAACACAGGAAGTTGGTAAGCCAGCAAAAAATAAATAAATAAATAAATAGATAAATAAATAGATAAATAAATAGATAAATAAAAAATAAATAAATAAATAAATAAATAAATAAATAAATAAATAAATAAA
>CAJRST010000001.1:24027343-24071247 GCA_907169785.1 Menidia menidia
CCATCCATCCATCCATCCATCCATCCATCCATCCATCCATCCATCCAACCATTATCATATATCCACAAAACTATGTGCCCCCAAAATGTCTCACTCCTATGCATGTTTGCGTTTTAGACATATTCAATTGAATTCAATTCAATTCAATTTTATTTATATAGCGCCACATCACAACAACAGTTGTCTCACAGCGCTTTCCAAACAGAGCAGGTCAGACCCTACTCTGAAGTTAATTACAGAAACCCAACAATTCCCACCATGAGCAAGCACTAGGCGACACAGGCAAGGAAAAACTTCCTTTTAACAGGCAGAAACCTCGAGCAGAACCATGGCTCAGGGGGGGCGGCATTCTGCCTCGGCCAGTTGGGGGTGAGGGGAAAGAGAGGACAATAGAGAGAGGCAGCCAACACAGCAACACGTAGACTAGATGAAAAATGGCAATTATATTAATACTAATGATAATGGTAGAAGATATATTAGACTTATTAGTCGTTTATAGTGGCTTCCCATTGGCTGCTAAGACAGGTCCCAGCTCCCCTGAACTGATTAAGACGGTGTACAGAAATAAATGTATGGACATTTTAGAAAATGGTTTCTTATGAATTATTAGAAGTGCCTGAGACAAAAACAGGAAGACAAATTTCATGTCACAAGTCCTCTCACTGCCAGAAAAAAACTTAATTATTGAGTTTCAGCTTCATCTTTAGCATCAGTTTGTCCTACTGCCTCCTCTCAGGCACCCTGAAAGAGTCCGTGTTTCAGCATCTCTTGGAGGTTTAAGCGATGACCTCTGCTTTGAACATGCAAAGCAATTAAGCAATGCCTTCAGCCTCTTTTACTTGCTCACATCCCATTTAGATTTAATAGCGTTCTATCTTGGCAACAAAGCAAACAGAGCTTTGAAACTTTTCTCTCGGCTTTATCTGCTCCATGTGAATTAGACTGACCTGTTTTCCTCTGCCTCCCATCTGTTTCTGATTCTCAGACTAAATCCTACTGTTTCTGAGCCTTTACTTTTCTTAAGGGAAGACATTATGTTTTGTCTCTCAGGGTGTTGTTTGAATTGGTTTTAATGGGGATGACACTGAAAACTGGAGCTTTGTCATAAGCCAAAGTCATGTGGTATAACAGTAAATTCACAATATTTTCTTGGTTTCTTTACTTTACAAAAGCTGCTGACAAATAGGAACAAAACAAAAAATGGGCTCGAATTGTTCGTAATATTTCTTAACCATGTCATTATCGCAAGCAATACTCGTCTCCTAGGCAACGGAAATCCTGCATGCCTCCGACAACCGAGGCAGGAGGACCCGCTCACCCTTTAAATGCCACAGAGTGATTCATACCCACTCATTCAGCCCAAAAACTGCCTCCAGAGCCACAGAGCCTATCTTCCCTGGTCGAGAGTCTTTTAAAAATGTCACAAATGTTAAACAAGGCTGATTCTACACGAGGGTCACTGCCAAACCAGCCCCAAACCACTGTTTAGCTGTAGGAAAGTAGGAAATCAGAGGAGAAAAAACGCTGTTAGACAAACCAGAAATCACTCCTGTTTGCATTTTCTAGTTTCTTCTGAACTGTGTAAAACAACATGTGCTGTAAACAGAACTACTGCTGCAGCACAATCAGGACTAAAGATTATACACTGTTTACAGGATCCCCGGACGGTTGCATTGTCCCATTACTGAGCCTGTAAAGTTGCTTACAAACCTTGGTCAGTGTGGTCGGTTGATAAAAAATGAAGAGGAATGGCACGTTTTCATGAACATGAACATCAAAGAAGTGATGGAGGCTATGGGACCTTTTCTAAAAGATAGAATGTGTATTACAAATCAACCTACAATTGTACAGAGAGAAAACAACTGTATAATAATTTAATCTTCATTGATCAATAGAATCTTGCCATCTACTAGCCACTTATATCATATTATGATGTATATCATTGTATGCTCATTATGATTGTTCTTTTGTACATACATTTTTCTTTGATTTATTGACATAGGAATACAAAGCATGCTTCTGGAGGTGACCAAAGTTGCATGTTTTGGGCTGTTTTGGGCTACAAATGTCAAGTCATATCTATGTTTATTTATGTCTTTTTGAATTTTGTGAATACATGAAGAGATAAGAAAATGCTAACTTCTATGATTGGCTTTTTGATGGCTAAAAATATCTCTGTGGCTTTGGGTATAACCCAGTATGCATAAGATCAGAGGAAGAAGAACAAGAGTGTCATGAGGAATCTGAATTTCTACGTAACACAAACAAAATCCCAAATGTCTTCTCCAAAGCCGTAGTGGTCGCATGCATTCTGGTTTCCCTGCATTCTGATGTGCTTCACGTAATGTTGTCGTAAAGAAACTTTGCTCAGTTGTTTTTCAAAATACAATCTTTTCTGGGTTACTCATAACACTTGATTGGACTTGATGAAATGCAAAAAATCGTCCATCGTTCTTGTGTTCCGTATCTGTGGTTTGCCAAGGATGAATCCATCTACCCAGAGGAGGGAAGCTACAGTAACCTTGTTATGGATTCCTCTGTGGTCAGACGGGATCCATCAGGATTTCATTCCGGCACTGTGGACTAAACAATGCTCCGCTCTGCTCTTCTTCATACGCTTTCCGCTGCCAATCAAACCTCACTTTTGGGTTCTCCTTCTGTTTTTGTTTAGGATTCCTCCATCGTATTCCGTTTATTTACATACCCGCCGCTCCTCGGTTTCTTTTTCCTGCCGCTTTTTCTTTGTGTTTTAACCTGAATCTGACTCCTCCTGGTAGCTCTGAGTGTGTGTGTAGTCAGCATTGCCCTGGACTAAAGGGAAATTCCCTGGCTCTCTCTAAGCAGCACCAACTGTGTAACCGGCTGCCTGGGGTCAAATCCCTGGGAATTACAGCAGGTTATTGCAGTCTTTGCTCCTTTATTCATAATTCAGAGCCTTTACTGCTGGAGAGGGGAAAAAAAGCAGCATGTGGAGTCAACTGTGGAGTCAACAAATTTCTATCGCGGTCTTCTTGAGACTTTTTGAATTGAAAAAAAGGTTGAAATTCACTATGTGATTCACATTTCTAACCTTAATTTTGTTCTCTGCGTAGGTGTCATTTCGTCTGGAGTTTGAGTTCAGTCGCACTGTGTTCCTGGAGCACCTCAGAGTTATCCTGGAGGCCAGCAGGTGTGAGCACAACTCTAAACTGAGCTGACATCTTAACACATTTTCACTCTGCCTGGTAGCAGGATTGTCCATTTTTTCTCTGGTGTGTCCTCACTAATCAAACTAATCAGACTAATCAAACACGATTGCTCTCTCAACAGCGATGGCGAGGAGCAAAGCACAGCCGACAACTTCAACAACATCTACTACTCCCTGAAATACGAGGGGGACCTCCTCTTCACCAGGTTTGTCCCAAACTTTCCACCAAAAAATGAACTCAGTCGATTAGGGGGATGATAGGGAGAATTCCCTGAATAGGATATGGGGTTAGTTCCCCTCACCGAAGCTGGAATGTGGACTTTGTTATTGGGAATTTGAAGTGATAACACGTGACTTTTTTTTTTTGGTTTATTTCTATAATTTGCTTTGAAAGAGATTCAAATCCAACAAGGTATGAAATTAAATCCGAGCTCTCGCTGGAGGAACCCGGCATTATCGGCCCTCCTTTCAACTTCACCTTCCAGGTGAGGCCGAACGTTAACAGCATCAGCTCTTTCATGCCGTGTACAGAAAAACATGGTCTGGAAATCATTTACACTTTTTTTTTTTTTTTCTCTCAGATCCAGAACCTTGGATACTTTCCAGTGAGGGATCTGCAGCTAAACATCGAGATTCCAGAAATGACAAAAAATGGGAACCAGCTCCTGCAGATTTCTGACTTCCATGTTGACCAAGTGAGTGATCGTGATCAGATTTTAGGCACTCACCTTCTATCCCGAACCAATGAGTAAACTTGGAAACATGAAAATGGTACAGTCAGGAAAAGCTGGAACTGAAAAGAAAATGAAACAATGCACGGTGTGCACCCAAAGGATGTTAGTCTTTTATCTCTTTTGAACATTTGATCTCTGCAGGTTATAGTCATCATCACTTTGTATAAAAGCAGCCCCCATGAGGATGTTGAGTATTAAAGGAGCAAAGAAAAGAAAAGGGTATCCAGCTATCATTTACTTTGTGACAAAAACAACTATGAACAATTGTTAGGAAATAAGGGATTTATTTTTTTTCCCCTGTAGTGCATTTTATGATTAATCTAAGATATCTGAGGGAATTTATTGATGTAAACGATAAGGGGGCAAGTGTACTAAAATCCTCACCACATGGGTAAGGGATTTCCATGGGAAACCTTCATCAAGTGCACTCAACTATGTAGTTTGGATTTCAGTTGGAGAACTTTAATCTTAACTGTGTTACAAAGAAGCATTATGTTAAACTTGTCCACAGGCTCATGAGCTTACAGGCATCTGGGACAGACCATCACACATAAGAATTATGCTGTATTCATCTAGTATTACAGATTGTTTTGGAAGAAATCACATGCCCCAGACGTCATGTGTTCTGCACCATTTATAAAGAAGGAGCATCCAGATTGATTAGAGATAAGTTTTGAATTCAGTGTAAAATACACCTTTGCGATGGCTCCATGAATCCAGAAAAGTTCATTCAGATATTTGAGCATAATTTTTCGATCTTTTCCAGGGATGCCCATTTATTTAGAAAAATACAATGTAAAACTGTTAGGTTTTACAAGGTCCTGAACAACTCATTTCTAATCCACCCACTGACTCATTTAGTCATATACACTATTTATGCTCCTTCTTTTGAGTACTTTTTAAATCTATATTCATGCTCCAGTGAAGAAGTTGAGTTTAATGTGACATTCAGTAACTTTCCCAAAGACAAACATACATATGGAGGAGCCGAAGCCCCTTTTCAGATTGGAAGATTAATTATTGTTCACAATGCTGAGCCAGAGGGACTCGCTGTGAGGAGAAACTGTGAGATCACAACCTAGCAGATTGAATGGATGAGCATAAACATGAAATATCTCATATCCAATTAAACTAAAGTCATATCAGATTTATATCTTGTTTGCATAATTTAGATCATATAATCCCAACCTTTCCTGTTTTGATGTATCATGAATAATTTGAAAGACTCCTTGACTTTAGACGTTCTATTTGACCATTATTATGAATCATTGACAGTTTTTGTTTTAAAATGTGATTTTAAAGAGTCTAAATAAAGACAGTCAGACAGGTCTGAAGGGTTATTGTTGCTAAATTATAATTGCAGATCCGCTACATGATTTAATCTCCTCCAAGTTCCACTTGTGGTACTGTTAAATTATATTTCAGACAGCAATTTCCCTCAAACTCAGTTCCCTTGTTGATTGTAAAATGAACATTTAGACAACCCTGTTAGTCTTTCTCAGTTAGTTTTTCCTCCCTTTTGTATGTTGTGCCAATAATAGACTGAACTGAACTTATTTGTACATGGTAATTCTTGATGAACTTTATTAGGTTGCTAATTTCACTCTTTCGGCAGGCATTAAGGTTTGAACAGACTAATGGGAGTTTGTTTCTCGCCCCTCAGAGAGACGGGACCCGCTGTTTGCCTCCCCAACACGTGGCTCAGAGCCGAGCATCACCTGAGGATCTCTCCCGCTTCTCACGCTTGGTAAAGTATAAACCCTTCAAATCCATCCCCTGATGATCGCTGGTTTTCGACCGCCGTGTGACCGTGCGTCTTCTGTTTTTCCTCTCACAGAACCGATCCAACACATTAACTCTCCCGATCCAGTGCACGGTCAACGTGGCCTCGTACAGAGAAATTGCAATCAGAATCACAGGAGTGCTGAGAATAGACACGCTACACGCGGTGAGTTTAAACCGGTTTTAAATCGTGATCATTTTTTGGTCGTACAACAGCAATTGTATAGTAGTTTCAGATGTGTTTGTTAAAGAGTGACCGCGTTGCTTTAATTTGCTTTCCAGCTGAAGTTTAAAGTCCTGGAACTCGTAACCAGCGCTACAGTGGAGCTCCCCTCCTCCAGCCCCATGTTTTTACACGAACTGAGGCCTGTCAGACATGTGAGTCAACAACCCGAGTCTTGCTGTGAACCGCCTCTGCCCCGAGTTTGACCTGATACGGAAACTGACGAGATAAAAGCGTCTTCTTTAATAGCGTCTATCATCACTCTGGGTTTTATGGGTAACATGTGCGATGCCGAAGCTTTGTTCAGGAAAACAAGCCTTTGAAACTCACAAAATTATACTGAAAATGATAGAACAAAGGCTAAAAAAAACCAAGGGGTCGCATATTGTTCCTCAGTGGCCTCTTTTTATTGAACTGGCGGAGTTTGTGCTTTCATTTAGAGTGAGAAGGAGCGTGATCAGGCTGTAAAGGACGGTTTTCCAGCACACATGCTGTGTGGTGCTTAGGGACCGAAAGGTCCAGCGGCAGAACATGTAACAGCCTGGACTCCAACACTAATCTTTGCCGCCATCTGTTGGCCATCACCACAATCCTTTGGTGCCTTACCTGTAAATCTGTAAGATGTACAGTACAGACCAACACCGAAATCACTTTGATTCACAAGATTCATTTACAGTGTGGGAAATAAGTAATTGACCCCTTGCTGATTTTGCAGGTTTGCCCACTTACAAAGAATGCAACGATCTATAACTTTAATCATATGTACGTTCTAACAGTGAAAGACAGAATCCCAAAGAATATTCCAAAAATGAATTTATAAAAATTGATAACCATCTGAAGAGGAAAAATAAGCATTCATTGTAAGTGGGCAAACCTGCAAAATCAGCAAAGGGTCAAATACTTAATTCACACCACTCTAAATGAATGTACTTAAAGTCAAATAGAAACATAGATAATTAATCCTATACGATTTCAGATGGATAAGAACCATTAGCAGTTTTACACTGAAAACTGATTACATAAAATTCAAATACATTATAAAAAAGGAATATGGGAAACAGGCAAAGTTAATGACATGCATTCCTAATAAGACGCTGAATATTCATGGCCTGAAAGAATCCCTGAATATGAAATGGAGCTCAGAAGTAATACATCTGTGGCAACATGAGTCATCTCCTCTCTTTATCTGTAAGTTTTTGCAAAATAAATTATTTTTAATTAAAAAAAGAATAGACTTTGTTGCATTCCTGATCCTGCTGTGATACAATAGAATTTACAGAGCTTTTCCTCAAAAGTTTCCCTCCATCCTTTCCAATGATCTGTCTTATTATTGTCATGGATGTCTAAGAGCAGTTCATACCAAGAACGACTCGTTCTTTTGTGAATAGAGCAAAAATAAACACAAAACCCAAAGCAACAATGGGGAATAAGGAGCGACCCACTACGGGGAACAGATGGATCTTGTGTATCTCATCCGAGAAACACTGGCCAGCTGCCTCCAGTTTTTTAATCGAATCAGTTTGAATCATCTGGAAACTACGAATGACACACCTGCCACCAAAAAGAAAAGCTCAGGAGATATCACACTTTTCACTCTACTAAATTAAAAAGTTGTCTCCTTTATAAATATCTAATGATTGTCCTGATCGTAGACCGCAGCAGTGTCTGAAATGAAAACACAAAATGATCGTCATTCATCTGGTTACACAACAGCCCAGTTTTTATATTCTGCATTCAGTAAATGATAGAAAGAACCACTGAAGCACCACAGAAGCTGACTCTGAGTTCCCCTTTGTGTCTAAGAAAAAGATTTTTCTGATCTCATCATCTCTGACAGATAATACTGGAGATCAGGAAGGAGGGAGATTACAGAATCCCCACGTGGATTATTGTTGGAAGCACGCTGGGAGGCCTCTTATTGTTAGCCCTGCTCAGTCTGGCTCTGTGGAAGGTAAGTTGTCTAATTGCTCACTGTTATTTATTCAAAGTAATTACTAGTGTTGCCCAGATGAAGGTTCTTTAAGCGCGGAAGCTTTCCGCTCTGTGAGCCATTTCCATAACAGCTCAGTTTATGTCTTTACAGTGACCCCACCCACTGGTTATGATTCATTTTTTAAGACTTGACACCATTTATGAAGCATGTATAAGCCACGCTTGGGTGTTTTCTTTCATTCAGTATCCTTATCATCCCCATATTTGTATCAAATTTAAACACCTAATCAGTTTTTTGTGTTGTGCCACTTTCCTTTCATTTTCTTTTGTATAAAGCTAACGCCACTTCAACCACATTTCTCATTAACTACCACCAGCAAACAATCCACAAGGAAAATATGATACATTTAACCCATTTCGTGCATTATTTCCACTTGTTATAAGAATCTTTTCTTTGGTTTTTGCGCTTTATTTTCAAGCATTTCAAATCATGTATGAGAAAATTGAATTAAATGTTGGTTTAAATTTGATCTTGGCCAATAATAACAGTGAGTTATATCCTTGTACAAAGCCCTGAATGACAACTGGTTTCATTAAAATGTATCCATGTGGATGTGGAGCCTCTCTGGAAGCATAAAGTTAAAGCGGCCTTGTTTTCACGGTCAACACGGGGGCCACTGACAGACAGGATCACACCCCGGGCCATTAAAAATTTTAATTCAAGTCACTCTTTTTTTCTAGTGGCAGCTTCGGGAAATAAAAACTCTGAGTACTTTGACATTTTTGTCATGAGTCAAACTGTTCTCTGAAAAAAGGCCCATGGGGAGGAAAGTCATTACTTCTTGGTGTAATTTGCTAAAAAATCTGTACTTATGAGTTCAGAGAGTGAATACATGTTGCTTTACGCTAATTTATTTTCCCCGTGAACTTCTCAAACTAAATGGCTTCACAACCTAGGGTGTCTTTTGTAACTACAACTTGCTAAATTCAGTTGATATCTGACACCCAAAGGAAATAATTACACATATGCGTTTACCCCGTGAGGCCTTTTTTTTAGTGTTTATGGTTTTATAATTTTATTTCCCAGCTCGGCTTCTTCAGGAGGCAGAAGCGAAAAGACAAAGACGAGCAGGAGGCGAACGGGAAAGTGGCCGAGGAGCGATAACGTAGGCTGACCGACGGATTTCCAGCTTGCACCTTTTTTTCCAGAAGGGATGTGACACTCAGGGACCAACTCAACCCCACTGCCCCCCCCCCAACACCGCAAAGCCTTTTCAGTGCACTGGACCCGTCCCACGCCAGAACCCCAGACTCCCCGAGTCAGCACTGTCCCTCTCACTTTGAAATCCTGCACTGTTAACGATATAAGGGGCCTCTGTTTTCGTCCTATTCCACTGCCCGCCATGTCGTCCCTCCACAGATTTTTTGGAGCTCTGGTGCTTGTTAATGGGCTGTTTGCATAGAAGAATGAAGCATTGCTTTTCAAGATTTCAGGCATCTTTTCTTTTTTTTTTTTGCCCGTGAGGTAAACAATAGCCAAACTAGTCTTCATCTCTTCTCGGTGTGTATTTATTTGACTTTGATGAGAGAAGTTTGGAATACAGGAAAAAACCTCAAGGGTGCCTCACCACCCAACAACTTCCACCACGTGTAAAAGATATTATTGTGTGTACTGAATTTGAAGTTTAACTGTTTCTATCTGCAACATATACAGTCGGTATAATTTATGAAGGACCAAAAATGGAACTGAAGTCACCCAAGTACAAAGATTCATGAAGACAGAGAGGAATCCTCTTCAATCTGACATCCTGGAAAGCAAACGGGATGATCTATAAATTGATTATGCACTTTTTTTATATTGTACAGAGTTAACTTGAATTTGTAAATAGTCATGTGCTTTTTCTAATACCCATGCAGTTATGTAATTCACCATTTATTTCCATAGTTTAAGGAATTCCTTTCTTAACTTATGCAACAAAAAAAAAAAGCTTTGTGTCATAGAACCTTGAGACGGTCGCATGCCTTTTTATTAACATGCACTGCATCAGAGCAAAGGGTATGCATTAAATATTGCCAGCTGTTTTTTAAAGATAAGTACATTTATATTGAGCTGTCACCAAATGATAAGCAGGTGCAAAAAAGCAGGAGTCCACCTATTGCGTTTTGCTCCCGGTGTAATAGTGTTGAAGTATGAAGCGCTGTGATATGCATACAAATAAAATGATGTACACGTTTATGAGCGTCTCTTTAGCACAACGGCTGCAATAATACAATTAAATGACACAGCAAGTGTAAAAAGGAAGAAAAAAGAGCTGAGGAAAAATATCATTTTCGAAGTATTGCCCAGAGGGAAGGAAGTCCCAGATATAGGATGGCGCTAATCAAGTCTGGAATTAAAACTTATTTTCGATGTTTGCATTAAGCATGAGTAATAAACCATCACTCTTGGCTACAAGTGGATTGTTTGACTTGACTGTTTAATTAGATTTTGAAACATGAGCCTGCGGTGTCTTTTTAAAGATTAGTTTTGATGATGAAAATAAACCTACATGAACATTAAAATCTCAGTCCCTTTTCAAACTTTCTTTATTATTTAAGCACAACTCTAATTCCAGTGAGGATCTCCATGTGTGTCTCTGATTATGAAGAAGCAGTAAAGTTGTGATTGGATATAATCCTAAACTCAGAGGACCAACCAAGTAAGATACATTTTACTAAACTCCACACAGTTAATCCAACATGTTGAGAGTAAGGGCTGAAACATGCCCGCTTATTTAAATGCGTTTCAAATATCTAATTACACTTTGTCATCTTCTTAATTTAAAATCTGTGGTGGTTTTATGATGAGAGTTAAAGTAAAACAGTTCTCCACTTCTCCCTGCAGCCCACATTTGTTTTGACCCCGTTTGTTGTGAAATAGTTTTATCAAGCTTTACTAATTGCATAACCTAATTAACTCCTGAAAAAGATACAGCTTCCCATATAAAACTAGCAATGATTTTTTTTTTACTATCCAAGCAGATATGTCAGAACAAAGAAAGACTGATATAGTGGGATCCCTAAATGGAGAAAATGCTTTCAAATACCACCAGTGGCTCCCAGGAATTAACTACGTCAAATTAAAATTTTTCGTTTATTTTTAACAGTCAAATTCTCTCACTTGCTGTAATCTGCAGGTTATTAGAAATTTATTGGAAAAGGACGGTTTTGTGTGGATTAATTACGCTGATATCATTCAGATTGTATTAATGGATTTCCTCTAAACTACACAATTACTTTCAAAACTAAAGGCAAATCAGTTATCACATCCAGGCCTTTACGGATACTACATTCCTCAAATCAGTACATGTGTGGATGTCTAGAGCTGCAAATAATAAAACCTTTTGTCTTTAAATTATGGATTGGTTTACACAATCCAAGGGTTTTCAAATATACTTTTAAGGAGCAGTGGCTCTGGTTTCTTCCCACTATCCAAAATATGCATGCTATGATGACTCTAAATTGTCCTGATGACTAAATAAATAAGTGTAAACAGGAGTGTGTGGATGTTTGTGTGTGTGTGTCTGTCTTTGGCCCCCTTTGACATTAGAAGAAATTTCAGTTTTACTACAAACTCAATGGCAAACCGCTGATCAAAGCTGTTTTGAATGTTCAGGTCATCCAAACGGAAACCAAAGGTAAAATATTGTAAATATGTTATCATTACAAGTTGCTTTTTAGTTTAAAACTAAAATTATGAACGTATGAAATGTTCCAAAGCACACTTATGTGTGGCAAAGACGTTTGTGGAGGCAAAATGCTACCATGAAAAAATACGTTTGCTGCATTTCAAAGTGTAAAAAAATATGGCAAAAAAATAAAAAAGATAATAAAAAGAGGAACGCAAAACACATAAATATATACAAAGATCTTTTTAATAAAAAATCCTGTTGGGTAAAAGATTTGTTCATGTCTCCTTTTTATCTTCTAGCACTGACTTGATCCCAAATGTGAGGAAATTAAAGTAATAGACGAAATATGTGTTGGCTGTCAGTCCAAATCCTTGACTTGACATGGAAATATTCACAAAAAAATGGAAATAGGAGTCCATTTGAATGTAAATTAAACAGAAACAGATATTCTAAACAAGCATAAAATAGAAGTTCTTCCCCGTAATGTGTTCAATGGCCAAGCTAAAATGACTCACTGAAAATAATCAGAACAGAGAGTTGGGATAAGCTTGCTTCTCAAATATTGCTAAAGGTTGTCAGTGTGCTGTCGTGTCATCACGGAATGAAAATTGAAAAACGCCCCGCAGTTTCTGCCACTTCCAGTTCAATTATGCTGAAGGTTGTGCTGTCTGTACACACACACACAAACACACACACGTGTGTGTGACATTAATCATCTCTTTGTCACACTCTTGCTCTACTCTGGGAATCCCAGCAGGAGTTGTGTGTCCATGAGAGGGAGAACCCCCACAAAATTATTCTGGGTTTGTTTTGTGTCTATAATCCTGTATAATCCACTGAAGCGGGGCTCTGAGACTGTAAACTATTAAGGAAATCTCACTATGAATAAGAATGATTTAATTTTATTTCAAAACTGAACAAGTTCAGAGAGGAAAAACGTACTTTTATCCATCAATAGAGTTATTATTTAGTTGGAACTGCAGATTTTGCTAAATATTCCCTCATCAAAGGACATTATGAACCATAGAAAATGTGTATTATTTATCTCTGCTTAAATTTTCTTTGAATCAAGTCAAAAAGGACTGATCTGGTCATGGTTTAGTTAATGTTGTCCTTCCTTAAAACAGCTATTTTCTGAGTGTGTGTGCATTATCTGTTCCCATCATCAAAGCCAGGAGAGTGTTACTATCTTTAACAGACTCTGAAGATCTGTTTGGGATTTTTTTTAACCTGTAAACCATCTCAGACAGAACAAACCACTGAGGCTGAGAGGATAGACAGAACATTCAGATTGATGTTGTTTCTTTTTCTTGTGATCTCACGGCATTGTAAACAGAAGAAGAGGAGGGTGAAAAGCGGTGCAGGACACAGGGAGGATGGAGCCAGGAGAGACACACAAAGCTGGCAGTGGTCCCGGACACCTGCAGAGCCCCCCCCCCCCCCCCCCCCCCCTGGCTCTGATCATTTCGGGGGGGGATCCGCATCGCAGCCAAATGTCATCACGCTGCTCCAGAATCTGGAGAAGATGCTTGTGTGTTACCACAAACACTCGGGGATTCAACAAGGACACACGTAATGAGAATGACTTTAGAGTTGATCGTTTAGTTCACAGATCCAGCCTCACCCAGACGGTTTTGAACCAGCATCTGCAATCCTTACTCTCACAGGATGATGAAAAAACCCATTTCAATTAGCTAATGAACTGACATCATGGAAACCTCTTGTTTAAAGGTTATGTGTTGGAGGATATGTGTAAGGTGACTTTTACAGTAAATGTATTAACGGGCTGGTTTTTCATTATTCACAACACAGAAATGATAAAAGATGCAATTTGATGTTTTTTGGAATGATGCAGACAAACCTTAATGAAAGCAAATTATTGATTCTGATAGATTGCTTGGGGAAGAAATCAACAACTCCTATGTCAGATGGAAAAAAAGCTATTTATTTACAGGCTTCACATGATGGGAAAACACTGCAGTCTTAACCAGATCACCAGCTGGCCACATTTTTAGATCCTACATTGTGCTGGGAGTCGTTTATTTTACCAATGTCCATTCCAGGTTGATGGACCCGAGTGTCCCTATGTCTCTTTCTCCGTATTTGTGCTGTATTTGACAGTGACATAAAGGAAAACATTTCCTTGTAGTCAATTTGAAGAGAAATGCAACATGTAGCTTGATTTGGACGTGGTGCGTTTCAATTGAAAGCCCGTTTTTTTTTTTTTTTTTTTTTCGCCAAAGAATATGCAATGAATTTGCTTTTAGAGGAACAAATTTTTACTACAATTATCATACACACAATCCAATTAATGGGAAAAAAACACTTGACATGACGATGTGTGCACGTCCCAGCCTTACGGAGCGCACACTGAAGCAGTGAGGGCACAATTACGCACGAGTGGTGACAGATAAACGACCAGAGCAGCTTTTTTTCTGCACCAAACCCCAATTCAACGGGCATATGAGGACGTCCTGGAGCCCGATAAACCCTTTCGATCTATGATGGACAGCGTGTACTCCGCGTTGTCCATGATCTGGAGCGGGACGACTCCTTGGATCTCTCCCTGCGTGACGGAGCGCGTGGCGCAGGCTTTGCCGGAGGGCGGCGTGGAAACTCTCCAAAACAAACTGCTCAGCATCTTCCGGATCTCCGGCCTCATCAGGCAGTAAAGCACCGGGTTCAGGCAGCTGTTCGTGTGCGCTAAACACACGGTGACCGGAAACACGTAGGTGTGGACCATGTAGTACGACGTGTCCCAGTTGACCGCGTTAAATTTGACCAGAACGCCCCAGAAGGTGATGGCGTGGTTCGGCATCCAGCAGAAGAAGAAAGACAAAACGACAATAGCGACCGATTTGGTGACTCTGGATCTCCGTTTGGGGTTACTGCCCTCCATGCTCTTCCTCCTGACGAAGCTGAGGAGCATCAGGTAGTTCACAGACACGATCAGCATCGGGATGATGAACGCTATCAGGATCTTCTGGATGTGATAGAGCGCCAGCCAGTCGTGTCCCTCCGGAAACTTCAGGAGACAGAGTTTCTCTCCGGCCACCACGGTCACGGTGGAGAAGATCGCCGTCGGAGCCGTGGCCAAAGTGGCGGCCACCCACAGCACCGCGCACACCCACTTCACGCAACTTGACCGTCGGTAGGCTTTCTTTTTCAGGGCCGTGGCCACGGACAGGTAGCGCGTGACGCTCATGGCCGTGAGGAAGAACACGCTGGCGTACATGTTCATCACCGTGACCGAGAGGACGATCTTGCACATGGCGTCCCCGAACGGCCAGCTGAAGTCCAGCGCGGTGTCCACGGCCCAGAAGGGTAAAGTCAGCACGAACTGGAAGTCCGTCACGGCCAAGTTGATGATGAAGAAATTGATGGTGGACCTCTTTCGACCTTGCCGTAAACGCATGAGGAAAAACACCAGCAGGTTCCCCACCAACCCCACCGCGCACACCACAGAGTAGACCACCGAGATGAAAATCCTCAGGATGGGGCTCCCGTCCGCGCTCATGTCGATGTCCTCGAAAGTGAACTCGTCGTCGCCGCGCGAGCTGAAGTTCAGCGTTCCACTCTGGTTCATGATTTCATCCATCTTTAAAATCGAACGTAAGTTCTGCGTAAAACCCCATGAAAAAGAGCCGGGGGAGCTTTTTTTGCCTCCACCCCTCAGCGACTTGTCATCTTTATCCTGCCTTCTGAATGACAGCTGACCTGGAATCTGCTTTTTATACAGGTGTGTCGCTCCGCTGCTGAGCTATGATTGGTCGAAAACCAGAGGCGAGAGACGCGCTGTCTCGTGGAAATCAAGAAAGCGCAACTGTTCCAACAGCAAATCAGCATGTCCTAAAGATGCATTATTCATAAGTATTGTTTGGAACCAATGTATATATTTGTATCCCTTACTCTATGTGCCAAATTATAAACCTTGCAACTGGGTCCAAAGCGCACGGGCTGTGCGTAAAAGACAACATTATAGAATTTGTAATATAGAAGACGCTATGTAATACATGCAAATGTCAGAAAAACATATATTTTTTAATTACATGTTCAAAACTAAGATGTGCCGAGACAGACTAAAGTATCTCAGCCAGTCCCTGTTTCAGCTTCTTTACGCGCACAGTTTCTGTGATTCACAGAACAGAAAGAACCTCCATATTTGTCAGCAACAGAATACATTTGGATAAGAAATCTGAAATGTGGCTCTGTCCCTCTCTTCTCCATTATATGATGCGTAGAATCTGCATGTATACAGCCAAAGCATTTCTCTTTAGTGAGTTCCTCCGCAAGGGGGAGCGCCAAGCTCAAACAGCTAATAGCCTAAAGGAAAAAAGTTTAAAAAGAGATATGGATAAAACGATTACATCAAAATTGGCGTTCATTTGTTGTTATTTTTTGCCTGGACTTTATTACGAATGTCGTCTATTTTAACTGAGGCCCTGCAGAGGGGTCAATTTTCATTGCACAAAAATAACATTTTATTTCTGTGCAAAGGAGGCAGTGAAGATGTGACCATGGTGGAGTTTCTCTGATCAAAAGCCTTTTTAAGTTTATTGCTTTCAGTCACAGTTCTTTTAATCTGTTTTCTGAGCTTTTGTGCAGCGTTACCACTGAAAGAACATATATTTTAAAAACACAAGCAACCGAGCAGAAAATGCAAAAAAAAAGTGGACCCCCCTCAAAAACAGTAGCCCATTGTCCAATTCCCACTGAATGCAACAGTCTTGAAACAGGTCCTCATCTGACCCACCGAACCCAGCAGACTTCCGTTTTTGGGACGAACTGCCAAATGGCTTGTGTGTAACAATATCCGATTTCTGGAGTAGCGTTCCCCTTTAAGCGTCAGAGCCAGCCTATTGTCTTAAGTCCTCCCATCTGTGGGGGTGGCTCTTGCAAAAAAAGTTTGCAGAGGAAAGTTTTGAGCTGTCACTGGCTGTCCAGGGGGAGACTGATGGAGGACAGAGGGACCAAACGCGCGTAAAGCGACACCGACGCCAACTTCCAAACGAGTGGAAATGAAAACGAGGAGGCAACAAAAACGCACCGCAGATGCAAACAATGCTCAGGCCTAAAGTGGAGAGCTTTTACTGGGACTGTCACAGTTTGGGCGCAACAGTTTGGGGCGCAACAAAGAAAAGTGTCCAAGTCAGATGGAGCTTATTTAAATTGACAATCGGCGCGTTGTTGGAGAGCGATTAAATGTTTATTACATTTAAGCATCCGTCCTGACAAAATGACCCGTTTGGAGTGCGGGTTTCCCTCTTTTGGATTAGGAATCTCTCCCATTCACGTCTTCATCGCGATTCTGGTGGTCCTGGGAAGCTGCAAACCGTCGGATCTGACACATGAGCGAGGTTAGTTTAGTGCGCCAGACGCATTTACTAACTTTTAGAGACCTTTACTTCTTGTCGTGTGTTTCTTTGGAGCTCATTTACCTCCTGAGTTCTTCTAATTAAGCCAAGTGTGGCTGTGACCTGTGTTTGGAAAGGTCTGGGCTGACCTCAGTCATTAAGATCCGGGTTTTTGCTGCCCATACGGCAGCTGGAGAGGGCTGCTTTCCAATGAATCATCAGAGGTTGAAACCCCATCGCCCCCCCCTTTCTTTCTGTAGTGCATTGATCATAAAGCAGCAGCCCTGCTGCTCCGTGACCTTTGGCCCCAGCAGACAGCAGCAGGAAGCGGGAGCTCCACTGTGGGAATATACAGGATGCATTATCGTTATTGTTATTGTGGAGCCGGCTCCCATTCCATAAGCAGAGATCCAAACCTCTGGTAGGATGTTCGTCCTCTCAGTCGCCCCCATTTAGTTTTTGGTTTGGATGTTAAGAGCCGAGTCTCTCCTGAGATCAGCAAATCAACAACTCCGTCTGATCTGTTCGAATCAGCTGCATCCCCCTGAGACAAACCACTCTCAGGCCTTAAGGCGAGGATGGAAAGGGCCTCTCAAACAGGACTCAGGAACAAAAAGGATAGGATTTCTGTTTTTGTTCTTACAATTATTCTGTTCACAAATAGCCTAAGTTCCACAATCCTACAAGAAATGTGTACATTCAAAGGCAGATGTGAAGATTTCTTAAGCTGGCCATTATTTCTTGCTGTGAACCTACCGCAGGCCTATCGTGGAAATGTAAACTCTCATTTAAAGTCGAGTGGTATTTAAAGAATAGTTGCTGACATATTTCAGATATTCACTTAAATCAGAATCTGCTGTGCTGTAAAAAAAAGTTTTGATCCGGTCCTCCTTTCTTTACATTTTATATTCAGACTCATCTTGGAATCTTTGAAAGGGATCTTCAGCAATAGTCTTCCAGGTTTTTTTATTTAAAGTTTGGCTGTTTTAGCGTTTGTTTTCCACTCATTATGCTTGACACAAATTTTTTGTGATGTTCCTTAAGGCACAAAAAAACGTTGTACTTTAACATGGCAGAAATAAAACTTCTCGTTTTGCCTTCCCAGCCAAAACTGGACATGTAAACTGTTATTTTAGTGGGTTAGATTGGTCAAATTTGAGCTTCTTAAAACAGGAAAAACACACTTTCCTAATCTAGATTGGAATCATCTGCATGTTTGTCTCAGTTTAAATGGGCCTGGACACTCTGTATGTATTCAGGCTGGTTTCTGTTTCAGTCTTCTGTTTAAAAATGGTGAGGCGTTACTTTATATTTATGATGACAAACTCTCAATAAAGCTCCTCTTGGTCACATAATTTCTTCCGTCAGATAGCTACAGGTATCAAACTGTGACTAAAAGCCAATCCTTTCAGATTGTGTGTTGACTCTTGGTCATGTAAAGTGTTTCCAGATTGTCGCTCTGCTCTCAAAAAATTCAGATTTTCTAACCACAGATTATAAAATCTCAATTGAGAAGAGTTAGAGGCAACAGACAAACTTTGAATACACATATTTAATAGTTTTGCATGTAACTTTTCTGACTTACCTTTGAATAATTCCAGTATATAGAATGTAAAACAGACACATGACTGAAATATGGAATGAGGTTTGCATCTATAAACTGTGGGAACAAATTCAACACAATATGTTTTCATTTTCATTCATTGTTACTGGTCCAAAAGCAACACATTCAAAGCAACACAATTTATAAAAAAAAACTTTTATTCAAGTTAAGGGAACAAAAAAAGACTCAAGGCTTTTAATTAAAGACAAAATTACGGACCGTTAACTGTTCATGGAGTGTGACGAGTGTAGTTTTCTACAGAAAATAGAAGTTTTCTTATTTATAGAGCTAAATTATGAGTTTTCTTCTGGACTTGAGACCTGTCCAGGGGAATCCTGCTTCATGCCCACTGGGATGGACTCCAGACCCCAATGACCCGACTTAGAAAGAGCTGATATAGCAAACGAATGGATGGATTAGGGTTTAGTTTTGAGGCTGGTTTTTATCCAACAATATTAGTCTTCTGCCAGTGATGCAGGTGTGCAGGTTTGTCCGGAGGTGAAGGGAGAATTAGGCTGAAGTGAGTGAACAATTTGTACTCTTTTTGGCTTCGCTAAGGCTCTCATAGTGAATACCGAGTACATGAACCTGATTCATGAATAAAATACAATAGCCCCGTCTAAGCTGATTTTCTGGCTTTGACACTCCAAAAGACCAGGCTCCCCATTAGAACCACTTGCATGAGTTATCTGTGGGGTTGTGATATCATAGCTGATGGTTGTGTTTTCAAACTGAGTATATTTGCACATTTCTTGAAAATAGGTTTGTTGAATTATATATATTCACATGTTTTTAAAGTAATTTACTACTGACGGCGGATCAAAAATAAAGTCACACAATTCTGCTATTCTGGATTTTCAGACCACCCTCATTTTTATGTGGAGCATAAAGGAAATTGTGTATTGTAATCAGAACCCTTTTAGTCATTTAACTGGCTTAAATGTTTTCTATTTTCTTATCCAGCTTAAGCACGAGATGAAAAATCTTAAGAATTCTATGCTTGTTTTCATGTGTTCCTTTGTATATCTCCAAATCCTGTTCTGGTAAACAGCAGAATATGCTTTAGCAGAGGGACAAAAGGACTAAAATGAGTCAGAAAATCACATTCTCTGTTGAGTGACAGATGGTGCCTTAAAATCCCTGATGTGCAGGTGTATAATCTCATATTTAAAGCCAGATATCCCTTATCTGGGACGATTATGAGGGTAGAGAAAGTTGTAAATAGGATTATTTGCTAAAAACAGTATCTGAAGAAGTCCGCAGAGTTAGTTTAGGGTTTTTGATTTCTAATATTTCATTAGAAAAATGGAAAGTGTGACTCAAATTTTACATATTTTAACAAATTAAAGGGTTAATTAAACACGTTTTGTGATTGCTCAGTAAAATGTATTTAATGTGTATTTATCTGGGAGAGGAAAACAGATCCTTAAGAGCCAGTGCCTCTGTTTAAAAAAAAAACAACCAGACTCAATCCAAATGGGGTTTAGTGCTTTCATTCACCTCTGCAAAATGCCAAATCATCTGGGAACATCCCGCATTAACCTGTGAGTCAGTCAGATGCAGAATTACAGTTTTGCATTTAAAAATCCTTCACAGAGCTGATATCACTCCCTCCTGACTTATGGAAATAGATTATAGAAGCTCTGATGTGCTGGTGTGGCCTTGAAAAGTGGTACATTTAGATTTAATGCTCAAGTTCTTTTGGACTGTAATGTTTAATTCAGAATCAGCACATTTAGGAGCCTCTTTCTATGATCTTTCATCGGCCTGAAACTCACAGCTATGACGTGGGTACGACCATAACTGGAAGATTAATTAGGTGTTGTCCCTTTTAACCTCCCTTCAATCTTGGATTAGTCGTTTGTATCATGGGTAATGAATCTAAATTGTAATTAGCGAAAAAAAATAAAAGCAGTTCTGGATTTTATAAAGATATCTCTGCTGGGCTGAGAGAAGGAGGCTGGTTATACCGATCAAAAAGGTACATTTCTACACACCTTTTATGGAAGGACAGCCTCTGTTTTCAGGAGGAAATAGGATCATTTTCACAGTCTATGTGAAACTTGCTGCTTGTAAAGGTCAAAAGTTGAGACAAATAGACAAAAAGGAGTCTGAAGTCTCTACAAAATGCAGCTTCTCCAAGCATTTAAATGGCAAATTATAGTCATATGATTTTGTTTTTAGTTTCACAAGCTACTTAACTGTTTAATCACCTCCATCTTTCCCATGATTTAACCACCCATCCTCTCTTACATAATCCTTTCCCACCCTGACTCTCACAGGAAGATTTCTCCAGGATCTGCCCGAGTTTGAAGTGGTTCACCCCGTCAGAGTGGACGCCAGAGGTCACTTCCTGTCCAACTTCCTGTCCCATCGGGCCCGCCGTGTCCGGCGTCGGGAGGCCTCGGAGGATCCTACGGACCCCGATCGCGTCTATTATCAGATTTTGCACGACGGCCACAGCTTACGCTTTAACCTCACGCTCAATCCGAACCTGCTGGCTCCGGGGTTCCTGACGGAGAGGAGGTACGGTGGCCTGGAGGGGGCTCGTTTCCAGCGCCCGGCAGCCTCACGGTGCCATTTCTTAGGCGAAGTGTGGGATGAGACCACTATTAAAGGGAGGGCAGCTCTAAGTACCTGCGACGGACTGGTGAGTGGATAAAACTAATCATTTATCTGGGATTTTGACTTGTAGGCGTTGAAATGCGGTTAAGGTTAATATGACGTTTTTGCACCACTCAGACTTTGAACTAAAGCGCTTTAATACAGCCTGAGGATGCACAAAGCCTGACAGTTTGTAGAAGCCATTCATTTTCTTTAATCCTGTAGACCTGCAGACCCTTCAAATTAAAAATCTGAGAGAGACACTTAGTAAAATGATGTTTTATCTACAAATACATGGACACCATTCTAAGTCTTGCAGATAATTCCACATGTTGCTTCTGTAAGTTTTATTGTCATTCAGTCTGTTCCTGTCTAAGTTTTTATTCCTGACCCTGAACAATCCTCCGCACACAGAATCCAAACTATGTGTTTTCAGCACTAGTAGGATTCTTTGTGGACTCAGAACTACCAAACACACCTTATAGCACAAACCGATGGATGTCCAATTATTAAATAAGACCAACAACACAAAGAGAAACTTCTATTTGAGCTCAGCTCTGCTATATAGTGTGCTTTCCTCCAATGACACCTCAGCAAGTCGCTTTCATTAAACCTTTTTCTCCCGGCTTGATCAAGCTGCTTTTTATTTCTTAGCTCACTGAATTGATTTGATGTTTTTGTTTTATCAGTTAGGTCAGCTGAACTGTGTCCACACACACACACAGACCCACCATTCCCTGTGATTTCCTCCCATTAAACTTGTTGTCTGAGCTGTCCAATAAAAAATAATTAAAGCTATAAAAGAAGTGTGGGCGTATCTTACAGACTACGTAATTAAAACATTCTTTCAGATTCAGATATGAGGAAAAAGTTAAAACGTCAAAGCTCTTTAATAGCTAGAACTCCCTCTTTCGTGGGTTCAAATGGGATTGCATACATTAATATGACCAACAAAGAAAGTTCATATTTAATATATTCATTCGTTTCTTTATTCTTTTTGAAGTAACGCCTGCCCTAAAGAGCACCTGAACGTTACAGAAGTGGGCCTCCTCCTTATATGTATCAATATGAATATGTCACGCCTTTTGTTTGGTATGTTTGTGTACACGTCATCAACATTTTACATGTATAAGCTGCCCTACGTAGGAGACGGGGAGTGGGTGGTTAAGCTTAATTTTTAGGTTTTTCCTCTGACTGGTCACTGATGGCGTGTCCAGTCAGGCCTGTGAGCCGTTTGGCTAAAAACAGAGACGGTTACTTAGGTGAACGTGAGGTGAAACGACAAGTGAATCCACATCTTTAGTGATGCTCTGCCAGGTTCTTCACCGGAGCTGCTTTTGGATTGTTTGTGGATCCGTCTTTCTTTAGTTCTGCTTTCAGATAGCGTAATGCAGCTCGATTGGGGTCAGTCCAGGGGACTGACTCAGCCACTGCAGTATATCCTCCCTGAGACCCAAAGAAAAAAAGTGTCTTCAAATTTCTTTTTTGTTGTGACATTCCATGTATTTGGACCTAAAAAAGAAGATGACGATTTCAATTTTTAAAAAAATATATTTTTGATTTTAATTTCATAGCATGTCCACTGTGTAGGACAACACGACGATTTGCATGGGAAAATAGAACAGGCTTCAGATAATGAATAAAATAAAAAAAAATAATAAAAAAGAAGTCGATGTCTTGAAAGGGATATTTACCTAAGAATTTCTTAAGAAAAAAGTCAAGTTCCCAGCATGCAAACCTATCACATGGCACATAACTGGAAAGCCCAGGATGTCCTCTACAGAACACTATAGGGCTGATAGGGTAACTCCAGATACTTAGGGGGGGTACAGGTGGACAAAATGTCCACTATAATGGACATAAATGAATGGGCCGGGTCTCAGGAGGTTTCCGTTTCTATACCTTCACAAGCCTCTGGGCTTCTCTCCAGCCTGGTTTGGTAACGTGAGGTTTTGCTGCTTAAGTCAGAAACTCCTCCGTCCGCTTCTTCTTTCACCTCATTGTTTCAATTTTTTTGGGGCCCAGTGGGATGCTTGAAATGGGGAGCTTTTTCCAAAAAAAACTGTCTCCAAAACCTTTTTCCTCCCCTGGCTCTGTTAGCGTGTAGTGTGTAGCGAACGCAGTTACATAAGCAATTTTTCTGTGTGAATTTTTTTTTTTTTTTTATATGAATATGTTTTACTTTTGATATGTATTTCATATCTTTGTGTATTTTTTTTATCAATATGTACATACTTTGGGAAAATATTGTAACGATGTCAGATGGAGACGTCACCAATTGGGTCTTCACTTGATCACGTGATGCCTTTGATAGGAAGTTCTGAGTTTTGTTTATAATGAGTCTGCGTGTGCAAGAGAAAAGGCAAAGGACTGAAATATGGAAGAAATGGACTTCTAGCAACTCCTAACCTTCTGGTTGGAGGGGCATACGGTACGGACAATTTAGAGAATTTATATTTTGTTTAATAAGTTTCATTTTATAATTCATGTAAGGTAACATGACGGTTTCACTGATTAATATTTTCCACCGCGTATTTTGCAGCGTTCACGTTTGTATGAAGGAAAATCCTTTAATAAACGTTTGGAACCATCAGTTGGACATCTGCACTTTCATCAACCAGTTAGAAAAAGTTGGGAGCAGCTATAAAGGGGTATTGTGAGATCTTTAAGAGCTGTGTTCTAATCTATACCTTAATTAAGACTGATCCATTTAGACTTGGATCACATCCTTTCTCTAATGCTGCCTTTTTAGTCTGGAGGCCTATAAATGTTTTACACCCTGTAGAAAACTCTCCTTGTTGCCAGTCTTCTCTTGGATTTATCCTCCTGGAGAACATAGCTACAATTCGATATGTTTTCTGAAAGGTGTGAATGGTCCCACTACAATTATGTGTGTTCCTTTTCCCCCCCAAGTAGCTCCACAGTTTATTTAGTCACTCCTGATCTTTTTGGTGTTTTTGTTGACTAAGCCAGACTTACCAGCACTGAGAGGTCTTTTTACAATATCTGATATATTTGTAATAGATTATGAAAGCAGTAACCTCCTGACCTGTGACTTTTCCTTGTGTTATTGATCAGTGTTTTTGACGTGTGTGATTGTGGGTGAGGTAAGCTGCTAATGATCTGCCCTTCTGGGGATCGATAATGTTACCCATCGCTGAATCAACTCTGGGACTTTTACCTGCTCTGTTTTAATCATTGCCAAGTCTCTCTAAAAGAGAGGTCTGCATGTCAAAAAGCTGCTATTACTAAAAGCCGTCCGTCAGACTTGAAGTGAACACCCTCAAAACTTTAACTGAACTTTGAATCCAGTTCAATTTAAAAGACTGGCGCTTGATTTTGTGAAAAAAAAAAGCTGAAATGATGAAATCTGTGAATATGACTGGCGGTCTATGCTTGAACTCGTGACTATGCGTATAGAAAGCTAAAATACATAAAGCGAAAATCTTTTGAACAGCAAGGTAATCTTAAAAACCCTCCCAGATGGTTCTCGATATGAGTTGAATTAACACCAGATGAAGAAATGGACCTCCCGGTCAATGTTTGACATTATTGAGATAAAGTTTGACAGAGTTGTGCTGATGGACTTTAATACGTTCTTGATATATCTACTGTTTTGTGCTCTGAATCAACCTTAGGAGGAGAATTAACTTTAGTTATTGGTCTGATCATTGTCCATGTGACTCACCCAATGACAGATCTGATTGGCTCCGGCACCCACAGCTCTGGAATGAGCAAGTTTGGGCTTTAGATGGATGTAAAACTATGCTAAGTTATCCGTTCAGGTTAGAAATTGCAACGATTTCTTTCACACATGTGCGTGTGTGCGCGTGTGTGTGTATTTGTGTGTGTGTGTGTGTGTGTGTGTGTCTAAATTGGCACCTCATGAATAAAACTGAAAATATCTTGGATTCCACTGGCAGGATAACAGCGGGAATCCTTCTTCTGGCCACATGCTGCTTGTTTAAAGGCACGGATGGTTAATTGAAAATGACGTCAGAGATTTAATGCTCTTTTTCTACCACAAAGGAAAAAACTGAGTTGGAGGAATGTTTTCACATGTGCCTTTCAAATTAGGCAAGTATCACCACACAATATTTCAGAAGAGATGTGTGGAAATCAACAAACTATGAACTTATTAAATGTTTTTAGAGTTCTGGGTTTTTTAAATGGCCTCCTCTGGGCACTTTTAATTAGTGGTACATGTTCCTTTTTTTATATTCCTCCATATTGGGTGTGGCACTCTTTAAGATGCTCTTTTTTTCCAAACCCAGTCATGCTACCGTGCTTTTGTATGCCCTTCAAATAAGGGTATACCCCCCCCTCCTCAGTCTTTAAAGTAATAGCAGATATGTGGCCACACAATGGCGTGAAACATCTGGTTTCTTTTTTTTTTTCTTTTCTTCTTTTTTCTTTATTTAAGAAACATCTGGTTTCTTAAATATTGACTTGAGTAACATGCTCAGTTTGAGTCTAAATACAGACGACTCTCTCATTTGTCCTTTTGATTTGAAAAACTGAAAAACAACCTTAAGTTAAGTCCATTTAAAGTAAAGAATCCCCGCGAGGGGATTGGTATTTTGTTTAGGTGACAGTCAGCTCACCTTGAGAGCTGGAGTGCTTTAAATCAATCGCTCACGCAAACTAATGCATCTGAAAAATAATCTTTTCTCCTACTCCTTCAGATCGCATTTAATGCATTCAGTTTGTTTAATTCATGAAATAGGAAACCTGTAAATCGACTGTAAAACTCGAGTTGAACTGCTTTAGTTTACCATATTCATGAAATTTAGACTCACTTTTACATTGATTGCCTATTTTGAGGAAACATCTTTGTGCCCCGTGTGGATCTGGGGCCCTGTGAGACCTATTTGATGTTCTCTGTGTTGTGGAAAAAAGGGAAAAGTCAATCCTGGGGGGAGTCTTATTGAATGTTAGACCCAGACAATCAACTTAAAGTGCACAAACAAAGCGTAATTTAAATTTCCGCCTATTAGTATTAATTTAACTGGACTCTGTGGACAGAAAAAGAAAAGTTTGCTTCACAACTGCAAACGGTGACTTTTTGTTGTTTTCAGAGTTTGGGGTTTTAGTGATTCACCTCATTCAGAGGCATTATCCACCTTATTCAACCCCAACTGTTTTAGGTTTGTAGCAGATGAGAGAACTCACAGAATGTCAGTCACACAGGTTTGGGCTTCATCTTACCATTAAAGACAAGGAGTGCTTATTTTCCTTTTGATTACTTGAGTGTTTGTTAATTTTCAGAGCTGCAGAAAATTGATATTCTGCTGATCATGGATTCTCTCAATTACCTAATGGATTATTCAGATAAGACTTTAGCCTTTCTAAATAGCAATAACGATCCAACAGGGAAATAAACACATGTTTCATAGCTTTCTATCCATAAAATTAGATTTTGTGAAGTGCTTTTTATTAGACGTGCTGAAGTGCACGGAAAATGAAATGTTAAAGGCTTTTTTTTTCTTTTTCGTTTTATCAGAACATGTGTGCATTGATACTGGTTTTAGATCATTTTAAAACTCGGCTGAGGCAGAAAGATACAAAGAAACGATGTCAGAGTGAGTGAGATCTTCTTTTTGTTTTCTTGCTCTCATCGCTTTTTGTTCTGAAAAGTGAACATAAGTTGCTTTTTTTTAAATGATGAAAGGGACCATAATTGGAGCTCATTAGATTATTAGTGGTTCTGAATTGCCCACAGGGGTGTGTGTGAGTGTGTGTGGTTGTTTGTCTCTTTGTGGCCCTGTGATGGACTGGACTATCCATCTGGGAAAGGTTTCAGCGCCCCCCCTCCTTAATCCTATTAGGAGTAGGTGGTACGGACAATGATATAATGATATGTTAAAAGAGACAGAAAAAGCCAAAACCGAATACTCCAAGTGATGTAAGTAAATAATTTAATCTTAAATTTTACAAATAGATTACCACAATTGGATTTGCAATATCTTATGTGGTTCAAAAGCTGCTTGGGAACTGGGAACACAGCTATTGTTTACTGTACTGTCCCTTGGTTCTGAACACATCACATAGCCGTAAATTACGAGCTATGAATGGTCCTTTTGAAAAAAAAACTATATCTCTGCTATGTTCCTTTGCAGCTTTTCAAGGTCCCTCCAGCCCCTTTTTGTTGTCTGATCCTCGCCCTCCTTGTTCAGTGTGAGCTTTAGTGGACTTCTCTTTCTTTTCAGGCTTGTTGTCATTGCATATTCTTTCGATTTTACAGCAATTTAATGACGCTCCTAAGGATACTCAGAGTTTTGTATTCTTTTGTATTCTTTTGCTCTGAACCCTGAAATGTTTAGGGATCTGCTTGGCCTTCAATTGCTTCCTTCTTGGTGCTGCCTCTTGCTCAGTGGTTGTGTGTGTTGGGGCCTCTCACAGCAGGTTTATATAATCAGATCATATAATACATTAACTACACACAGAATAAATGTCGAAGGAAGTGGACACCTGCTACTGTAAACATTGGAGCCTTAGAATATATTTTTGCCAAACGACTATTATAGATTCAGGCTTTTCATTGCCATTATAAATAGAGGGAATGCAGGGAAGGCAAAAGAATGGGTGTGAAATCCCAAAATATAAGTAGAGTTGAGCCGAACCCTGAGTGGAAACTATTATGTCCCCTTTAATAGTTAATCCCATTAACACACACATTTTCTTTCTGAGGTGCCGTTGGGAATTTCGGGGACCTGTTGGTCAGCCAGCTGAATCCCTTTAGTTTGAAGTGTTTGTCCTCTCTTTGGTTTACGGTCTGTAAAACACACGATCAGCAGGAAAGTTGTGAGCAAATGTCAACAGTTTGGTCCCTAAAGACCAAAATGCTGACATTTGTTAACATTTCGTAAAAGAGTATTCTTCGGCTTGTCTAGAGATTACCCACAAAAGTGTTCAAATTTAAGAAGAAATGTTGCTGTTTCACTTGCTTCTTCATGAAAATGTTATTTACTACATTTAACTATTATTCTGCCCCAAAATAACTTCTTTAAATGTGACTTTAAAGAAGGTTTCACGGTATAACGAAATTCACATTCTGCCCTGATGCTCACATGTTTTTCAGACAATAGATATGCATCAATTTAATTGTTTGCATAGTAATTTTTTCCCTAAATAAAGAATTCCTACAGTGAAAACATGCAAATTGTAAAGAATGTTATTATCTTTTTCTTTTTCCTTACCAAAAATAACATTTAAATACAATCGTACGGCAATCAGCTGTCAGCTTAGATTGGTGCAAAACTCTCCATCTAACGAATGGCTGCTGAATGCTAAATGTAAAATGACTCACATCTTATAAATGTGAATGCACTGCTCTGCGTGAAGCTATTTTTTAAAAGATGTAAGCAAAGGTGAAAAAGAGGCTGTTCATGTTTTGAGAGTATCCTGCGTCCTTCTACACGTTTAGCTGGACTGATTATGAGCATTTCTCTTTTTTTTCTGTTTCTTTTTTGCTCATCTTTACGACAATATAGTCTTTTTCTACGCATGTCCACACTTTCCCCACCCACAAAACCAGCATTTATTCAGGGGAACCCACCGCTTACTTCAGTTTGCAGACCACCACATTAAATATCTGTGCGTTCGTACGCGTGTGTGTGTGGTCTGCGCTGCTCAATAACCTGCTGAGGGACAAACGTCTGTCAACGACACGTAAGCTGTAGCTCAGCTCTGTTTACTTAGTCTGCCATCACCCCGGCACAGCCCGGGCTGCCAGCTGCTGCGGGAAGACTGATAAAGATGCTCCTTCTGTCAATAAGGACAAAAAAAGTTCCCTTTTTTTTGTTGCTATTTTCAACCTCCTTGGGAAAAAAAAACATCAAAATGTGATTTCTGTTTAATGGCTGATAGAATTATATTTCTCAGGTTTCAACTTGGTTTCTAATTGATCTATTTCTACTTAAAAAAACATTTATAAAATGTTTTTACAAGCCAGAGAACAGAGCCAAACGGATGAGTGTCATGTCAGAGTAGAATAAATGTCAATATCCCTGGAAGTATTCAAAACTCTAATGTCAAATAGGAGACGAGATTCTAAGCTGATTCTGGGCTGGACACGTTTCCCATTCACACGTTTAAATCTCTCTTTGTCTATGTGAAGGAGCAGAACTAAATAGTCATGAAAAAAGATAAGATGTTCTCAATTTTGAGGTATTTGTTGCAAAGAGTGAAAAAAACGTGTTAACCCTTTAAAGCCTGATCCAAGAATAAAACAAAACAGAAAATGACTTATTTTTGGTTTGAATTCCTTATTTGGCCTTTTAACAAAATATGTAAAAAGAAAAAACAGAAATGCATTTTTAATATTAATAATTTATTACTATGCGATAAGTCAAGATGATTTTTTGTGTAGTCTTCTGCCCCCTGTTATCAGATGTATCTGATTGTGTACAATAGGATTTTGAGTTTTTTCCATTAAATTATGCAAAAGGTGTCAGACGCAAAGCATTTCAGAAACAGTATGTATCAAATATGATACATTTGGCATTATAGGGTTAAATGTTTTCTTTACCCGGGTATGTGCCTAGAAAAACATGCTGCAGATGCAGATCTGGAATAGAGATTCAACATACCATGTGGCGTAATTTGGCGTAATAAAAGCCGATCATTTAAAGATAGTTTGAACACTGGTTACTAATCCTATACAGAATCTACATCTAAACTCATTTACTGGGGCTGTAGTGACCAATCATGTCTTTTGGATGATGATAATCCTGAACAAATGATGTCAACTAATAGCCTAAGCCTCACACTGCCATATGATGGAAGCTCCCGGAAATCTTTAATTAAATAGTGGATAAGGTCTTGTTGGTGATTCAAGGAGCTTTTTTTTTATTACATTTGTTCATTTATGTGCTCATTCACATGCAGATTGATGCATCAGAGGAAGGCTGGGGGCTCAGGGACTCACCTGGGGTCTCAGAAAGCTGGGGATCAAACCAGCTTTCCAAAGGTTTAAGGTTTATTTCAAACAAAAAAAAGTAACCTGAAACAAGAATGAAGCTATACATCAACAATGCACGCAGCGGCCGCTGTGATCTGTTGGAGAAAAGACGAAAGAGACACAGAGGCAATTGTTCCGTGGAGAGATTGGTCTGTGATTTGGCTGCTTTTGAAAAACAATTTCTGCTCCCACATGTCAAAGGTGAGAAAGAGCATCAAGGCTGCTAAACAACAAAGGTGCAAAAGTCAGTGATTGTAGGAGAGGGTATTGGTAACCTGAGAAAAAAAAAAAAAAAAAAACGTTTCCACATAAAATGATCCGGTGCTGCATCCAAAACCTTCTCTCGGTTTTGTCACGATAAGATCAGAGTTTTAGGGAGACGTGTGCTGCCATTAAAGTGACATCCTCTCCTCGGAGGTCAATAGTAATCTCAGTGGGACAAAGCCAGACTTTATCCTGCACAACTTATGCACTGTGGTTTCTTCAACTCTGTGCGTTTGTGTTATTTGATAAGATCATGGCCAGAGCTATTGTGAATGTCTGAGGGGCAGCACCACAGAAGAAGAAGTCTCATCGGACTAAATTTGCTATTGCACACAAACGACCATTTTTGTATCGAAATTTCTTTTTATCAGACTCCTATTTCAAATCGTTTTAAAAGAAATTGATATATTAGTGTTCAATTTATGTTAAAAGCTGTAGGTTTGTCATTTATTGTTAAGTCCACATGCTAGTTTTCAAGATTTCTTTGAGGATTAAAGTAAAATAATTAGTTATTCTAGTCTGTAGAGTGGTTCACTTTTGCACAAACATGCATTTCTGATTAAAAAGAGGCCTATTTGTCATATTTTTCTTTGCAGCCTCATTGTGTCGGCAAAATGTAAATTGTGCCATAACTAAATTAGTAATTCAGAAGCGACACGTGTATCACATGAACACATCCCCTTCTTCCCCGGTTTGTTCTCTTGAAGGAAATATCTAATCAAGTGTTATTACATTAGAGGGATGTGTCAATGGCAAAGTAAAACCTAAAAAAATATCTTGTTTGATTTGATTCACGGGCGCAGATGCAGGAGTGAGCCTCCGACTTAAGTTTTTATTGTGGGGTTTATTTTCCACACCCCTCTAAGAAACTCTAGTTATTATGTCGAAAGGTGTCGCTGGGAAATATCGGGATATGGTCCACTAGTCCTCATAAATATGTATATCTCGATCAGAATGTAATCCTCAAAGAAGTGGAAGATGGCAGACTCCTGCAATGCATGGGTCATGCTAAGATTACTGTTTTCAAAAACTCAATCTAGACTGCGTGTGGCTCAACAACTGTTGCTCTGGCTTTAGTGGGGACAGAAACAGAGGTTTACAGCACAACCAAGCAAATAGAGGGTAGGAATTATGTCTGTCAGTCAGCAGAGGGTCTCATAATGCAAAGCAGCATTAAAATATAGCATAAAATCTGTACTACAACACTCATTTTTACCACAATTCTTCTTCTCTACGTATGTCAGAGGCTTGTTAATCATGTTCCGCGTAAAATTGTGGAGATATAAAAGTTCGCAGAAGCATGTAGTTTTGTATCAAGTTCCAAATAGCTTCATGAAAATAAATACTGAATTGTTATGATTAATTTCTGCCAGTGTTTTATTTTTCAGGCCAATCAGAATGGATATTTTCATCAAGCACTGGCTGTAATTGCAAAGACAAGACACAGACCGAAAAAACATTTGGGAACATAAAATAACAAGAGCCTAAAAAAATCCATCGGTAAATTAAAATAGTCTGAATCAAGAGTCTTTATTCATAAGACATATTATTTGATTCAACATCTGAATGAAGCAGCTCTGGGGCATGTTGGGAAAAGCTTCTATTCATGTGCTTTTCTTCATTTGCTGGCTTGTATTTAATCTTAGCACAGAGTCAGAACCTAGCTGACAAATTTGATCAAATACGTTGAAAAGACAGGTGCACAGTATTTATGATTTATGAAGTCAAGCTTCCACATTTGTTTTTATAGATATGATGGCTGCATATATTTGCAGAGGTCTATTTAGTTTCATACTTGGAGCTTATGACATGTGCATACAGATCCCCTTTGAGGCTATAGTCTATCTTTGCTACTGAATGTGGAATAGATGGGGGGTATAACCCCCGTTTGAGGCATGCAACTTTCTCCTCGGAGGACATTTGGTATGTCTCAGCCTCATCGGAGCTATGTGGCAGCTGAAGGCCGGTTAACTGGAGAAGAAGATGGACGCGAATTATAAATACAAGGCTGGGATGGGGAACGGGAGTTTTAAAATGAGTTTTTCTGGCTCTTTGCCAGTGCGACATGGGGCGTAGCGAGTCATCTGACATTCGATCTTTCTGCCCTCTCAGACATTCCTCAGAGGTGTACAGTAAATTCAAGACTTTGGAATGTTTATATCGCCTGCAAGCTTTATTTGTTTTCTCTTTATGGGCAGACGAGAGACCCCATTTTATATTCTCGGGGTTGTACTGTACTTGAAATGTAATTTGAAACATACTTCGGTGAACAGTTACGTTACAGGTATTTTCTGTCAAAGAAAATGCTGATTTCTGCACATAAAGTCAAAGTTGATGAAGACATTTATGTTTTTCTACATAGACCCCAACAAAATATAACCACAAAATTATATCTCCTTTGATTAACGCAAATCTACTTTTACCACGCAAAAATAAAATAAAATAAAAAATTAAACTCGAGCTCGGGAACACAAAACCTCCCAGTGGGATGGTACTCCCTAAAATTGTGTCAGTGTAGAAATACTCATAGAAGTTTTAGCTGGATGTGTCACGATTATAAAAATCAAACTGATGAGTGGTTGTCATGAACCCACTCATCCCAAACCAGAATGTGTTTCAGTCCTAATGGCATCACTTTGAAAGACAAAGATTTTTTTTCTACTGCACTGGAACGATTTTCAAAAGTATGCCACGCAAATATTTGAAAAGATTGTGGAGGTCTGTGCAATCACACTTTTAACCTTCAGACGGAGCATGCAGGACTTTGGAGTATTTTAGTTTTGTAACCAGCTTAATACGACGAAAATTAATTTAATCTATGACTGAGAATGACCAAATGATCCAAATTTTTCTTTATAAAATGACTCTTTGTTGCTGGTATGTTGATGTCTAGCAACTCAGCAGACAATCTATCGCAGCTTTTCTCGATATTGAATTATTGTTTTATTATTAATTATTATTATTGTCTAAACATACCCCTCTGTGTCAGCTCCGATTTAATCAGAATCAGAAATACTTTAATAATCCCAGAGGGAAATTAATTTTGTTACAACTCCAGATATGATGTATATATATTTTTTTTTTAATTATTTTTATATATATATATATATATATATATATATATATATAATTTTTATTTTATTTTATTTTTTATATATATATATACTTTTATGTTTATATATATATGAAAAGCTAATCTGTTTATTTAAAAAAAAATCTATTTTTCTTCAGACAGGACTGTTCAAGTTATCTGATGAGGAGTTCTTCATCCAGCCCCTGGAGAAGCCCCCAGAAGAGACCTGGGAGCCACAGGCCCACGCCATCTACAAACGCCATGCACCCCCCCGCCCCCAGACTCCTCCCATACAGCCCCTCTCAGGGAAACAGGCTCTCAATGCTACCTGTGGAAACACAAGTAAATCAGAAACAATTCCTTATTACACCAACTAACTTCTCCACCTAGGCCAGGCCATGTTTACTGAAAGCTCTTGTGAGAATTAGTGGGATAAGTAGCCCAGAGGGTTTTCAGCTGATTACTTTTCAGACACTGAGCTATGAATGATGAGAAATGAAAACGATGATTAAAATTTCTCATTTCTTTCATGAGTATGTCTCGGGTGAATAACCTGCGTTGGCCAGAGGAATCAAATTGTAGCTGTTCATAAATCAACTGCTTAGTATTCTGCGGTGGCTCAGCTGACCATGAAAGACAATCAAGGATCTTGGAAATGTGGAGAGAATGTGCTGCTCTGAGGTACTCAATTCACTATTGGGGAAACTACACAACCTTTGCCTTGTTTAACACTTCAGAACCAACGGTAGCTGAAAATGAAATCAGAGCAGCGATCCATGTGTGAGATATGAATTATTTGGATGTGATTAGTGACACAAATTTTCTTCATTGTGAATAACTACATTCATGACACTCACCGCTTAGAAACCAGTGAATAAATTATTCATTTTTTAGTTAATAGTCAAACTATCAAATTTATATAAATAAAATAATAGTATATAATATAAATAATATAAAATATAATAATATAAAATATCAAATATATATATTTTTAAATATGAAAATTAATATTTGGAAAAGTTGATAATATATATATATTTTTAAATGCAGTAAAATTAAAGCTGTTTTTTTTCTTTGAATCACTATTAACATTATTAAAAATCCAGTTCTTTCACTTGCTGACTTCTTTGTGTCAAAAGATTTGATGCATTCACACATTCAAAACAGGAAAAATGTGAGGAAGACAGAAAATTTTAAAGATAAGAATACCGTCTTGTATTTAAACTTTTCAACATTTAACTGTCTGTTCTTATGTTTTACTTTACTAGTTACTAGTGACTACATTAAAAGTCACTTTGTTCTCTGTCAAACATTGTGAGAGGAAAAAAAACCCATTTAATATGAGGTACAAGAAAAGCACTGTGTGACTCCTAAAACTACACAAAGAGCATCATGTCCAAATGACTGATAGTGTCTTAAATGTGAGTTGTCAGCTAGAGTAAAATTACATAATACAAGTCTTAATTTAATGTAAGTCATTTTACAGCCGGCTAACAATAACACGGGGCTTCACACTGATGGGAGCATCAGAATCAGAAATACTTTAAGTCTGTTTGTGTGGATGACGAGCACCTAAGAGAAAAACATGGATTTTTCTCGTGTTTTTTTTTTCTCAGGTTATTTCAGCAAAACAATGCTAGATCTCATTCTGCTGACACTGTGTGAGAGCCTGGCTGCTCTTCTGATGAAAGTGTATGCGGCATCTTAAGGAGGAGAACCAGACAATGATTACATCTTAAGAAAAGGAAGACTGGAGCCAGATTTCTTTTGAAAAGCAATTTATTTCTAACCTTAGTCTCTAGAGGATTAGACAGTGTGATTCAAAGGCAGAGTAATCCAGCACGTCTCCCTGTCAGATCCTTTTGATTGGGATAGGCATCAGGATTTGAATTCATTTAGGCGTTTAGGTTCAAAATGAAGTTAGTTTCATTTTAATATTTCATTTCAGAACATGAACTTTCCAAGAATGCTGTTCGAATATGAACCTGGATTTTCCATTCAAAGTCGAGCCAAGAAAGTCGATTGTTTTAGCGATTTGTTGGTTATTCGTAGGTTGGAAAACAGCAAGAGAATATTGCATTTAAATTGCATTTTAATGCAAAAGTTTACAACAGGAATTGGTACTCAAGCCCTTTATTTCGTCTGTCTTAGAATTTCTGACCTCATTTGATCCCACAGGTGCTCTTTAACTCTAGTTCAGAGCCAATCTAGTCCTTTGAGTCCTCTTGTGCCAAATGTTCCCTCAATAGCAAGTGCACATGTATTAAATATTGTAAGATTTTGAAAAGCCGCCCCAGATAGATGCTCCCAAATTCATGAATCAACAATACCCTACAGAGCCACGGTTCAATTTCGATTGCAGGTTCTCCTTCACGCTCTTTGTCAACCATTTGAACTTCGATTGGCTCGTCCACAAATACACACATCTGTGCTCATACAAGTTTAATCATAGTGGTCCTATTTTACAAGCTCATGAATGCTCTCTATGCTCTCAACCCCCTCTGAGCTAACACTCATCTGTGCTGTTTGGGGTTGGGCTGTGCACTGAATTTGATCTGATCATTTTAATCGATTGCTTCGCCTCCCTCTCTCTCTATTTTAGCGATTTTGCTCATTTCAATACACTGCTGGTGGACATCCCGTGGATATTTCATATCAAGATTTTCTATAGCATGTCCAACTGCAGAGGAAGCGATGTTGAACTTTATCTGACTCCAAACAAAGTTTTTATTGCCTCTCTTTGCCAGTTTTCAAAGTTTGCTGCCCAACCAACCAGCTCCAAAACCGGTTACTGTATGTTAAATATGCCCATGGGTGCCCATTAATGCAAGTTCACGCTTCACGCTTTATTTTGTGTAATTACTTTGTGTGTTTGATTATTGATTAAAACCACTGAATGAGAAAGCACTTAATGTTACTCTTTAGAATTTTAAACGCATCATGAATTATTCCATTAGATCATTCAGATTAAAGATCAAACGCTGATTGTTTTGGAGCGTCTGGTCCTCGGGGAAACTTATTCCATGCTTTTGTCATAGTCATTGGTCATTAAACCACTATACGTGATGAAACCAGTCACATCTAATGGAGTTCGTAGCAGACGTGGAACCAGTGGGAGAGGATTAAAGACGCATATTTATGGGTTCTCATCTCCAGATTCCCAGCACAGTTTGGAGGAGCTGGAGATGCAACGGGAGCGGTGGGAACACCAGCGACAGGGAAGGAGGAGAAGAATCCGCCAACGCTCCGTCAGCAAAGAGAAATGGGTGGAAACGCTGGTGGTGGCCGACCCTAAGATGGTGGACTATCACGGCAGCAAAGCCGTGGAAAGCTACGTTCTCGCTGTCATGAACATTGTGAGTAAAGAACCAAATGACACTCTAGAAAATTACCCAACATGCCGTTGACATAAATAGAAGGTTAAAGCTTTCAAACATGATCTATTCATCTCCGAGTAAATACATTACACTCTTTGAACCCAAACTAACCCGTAACAATTTCTGTATCATGGTAGGAAGCGTAATCGCGCGTTTAGGTTGATGGTACAGTTTCAGATGAATACTGGGACCACTGAACCCCAGTACGGCCCACAGCATCATAGTACCTCCGCATGCTTTCTAGCATTTCATGGTTCAACCTGTTGTAATTTCTTCTTTAGGGAAATCGTGTGCATGCCCCCAGCTGTCAGCCTTGTGGGGGAAAAAAATAGATTAAACTGATGAGATAAACTTCTGCTACCTATCTTTAGGGATACTTTTTGGTCACTTGAAAATTCACTTATTTCCATTGCACACTTGTAGGAAGCCTTTAGTGCCCAATTGACTGGTCACACTTCCGCAAACCACTTAATTTGACCCTTATATATTTAATTGATCTGCCTATTAGACCTTCTTGTTTTGATGATGGGCTATTACTCCGTTACTAAGCCACCCGTTTTTCAGCCCAAGTTTTTCAGATTCTAAAATTTCAACTTTTAATACTCGTTCTCATGAAATGTGCCGTGCTGTAATGAGTTTATTAAGAAAATGAAAAAAAGCTCAAATTTATCTTTTTCTGCTAATTATACAGTATTTTGTCTGGATGGTTATCTTTGTCAGACCTCAGCTAGCATTTAAAAGGAAAGTAATGGACAATAATTACAATTAAACTCAATAATGAATCGTGCAAACCAGTCTGATGGAAATATTATTACTAAATTAGTACACAAATTGGTAAGCCTTAATGAGTTTATTGCATCACAGCTGTGAGCAGAATAAAATTCTTACCTTTCTACAGCCTCTGTATACAGCACATTATTGAACATTTTATTTTAAAATGTAAATTTTTCTTTTATTGTAAACATTATTATCAAAGTTATTGCAGAGACATTGTATTGAACATATATATTGTTGGTCATTTTGGATGTGTAACGTAGAGTAAATATTTTAGCAGAGCAACTGGTTCACTGTTTTGGGGTTTGACACACAGTCCTTAAGGTTCATTTGTCAAACGCTTTTGATTTTCATTTGACACGGGTAAATTGGGGTAGTCTATTAGTGGAGATGTATCACTATACAGACAATGTAAGCGCAGAGAAATGGAGGAGCAAATGTATGTTAAAGGGTGACAAATGCCACCGCATGAGGTTAATTTACGTCTTTTTATTGAGGACACTTTGCATAACCTTTATGATGATGCATTTTTGGACATTTTCTTTGGTCTGCAGCACACAAACTTGGCTCCTCCTCTGCTGGCAACTATGTACAGGGTTGTTTATTGGACTCACAACATGTACAGAGCTGCAGATTAAAGCAGCAAAATAACACATTGATTCACTCAAGTTAATGTTTAACATAGTTATTCTCTCTGTCATTCTTTCTTTCTTTATTACTTCACTTTCTTTACTTTCTTTTACTTTTGCTTAACTGTTGAGAAATCCATATGTTCACCCCACCTTAGCTCGACAGGCAGCACAGCTTTTGTGTATTCTGTGTTCATTCCACTTTTATATTTCTTTTTTTAACATTTTCTTTTACTTTATATATAGACTTAATGTTAAAATGTGAATTATTTGTTAGCTCTAATGAGCTCTAAGTCCAACAGTTTCATAGTATTGAACATAGTTTCTTATATATGACACTGAAAGTTTAAACTTTATAATGATAATATTTGCGGGGCAATATCTGCAAAAGTAACAAGCCTTACTAATACTTTATAATAATATGTTGTCTACAGAGGCTGTGGAAAGGTAAGAATTTTATTCTGCTCAAAGCTGTGATGCAATAAACTCATTAAGGCTCACCAATTTGTATACTAATTTAGTAATAAGAATATTTCCATCAGACTGGTTTGCACGATTCATTAGGGAGTTTAATTGTAATTATTGTCCATTACTTTCCTTTTATATGTTGATTAGAGTCCTGAATATTGTGGACAGGGGGTGATTTAAGTTTTAAAGGACTGAAAAAATATGGAAATACATTTAAATTAGAAAAAATATTCAGCTCTTTGGTGTCTTTGTAAGACAAAAAACGCTCACCTCATAATGCAACTAATGAATTTGTAATTTCCTCATATCATTGTATTTAGTTTTTCCTTCAGAATGACTTTGTTGCCTTCGAGATATAAGATGGTGCATTGACAGTTCGATTGACGGCTTTTGCAAACGGCATTCTGTATTTAGAGTAGCTGTGACTGATATGTAGGCCGGAGGGATGTGTCACTTTGTTTAATCTGGCGTGTTAAATAATGTCAGCTGGATTCTGCTGCCTGTTCACACGCAGCGACCTAAATCTAAACCTGAAACCAAAGCGCCCCCCTACATGCTGTAACTAATCCTAGTTTACCCCCCTGTGTGACATGAATATTCTAATGACATCCAGTCAAATGTAGCGGCTTTTTTTACCCATCAGGCGTTTGCCATTTTCATTGGAAACGGGTTGCAACAATTCCCATTCAACTGTTCAATAAATCTAAATTTAAAAGGCCCCAAACAATCCTTCCAGATGTTCAAATACATTCCCAGATGCTTTGGATGACACTTTGGAAGTTTGTCATGCTCATGTAACAAAGCAAATGCGTTAAACTCCTCTCATTTATTTAAAACTCATGTATTACTTTTTCAGACAAACACATTTTTTTATGACCGTGTTTGTGACTTGTCATTTATTAATGAGGAGCAGGCAAGTGGGCTTTTTAAAAAAAAGTAGCATCCAGCAACAACTGCAGAGCTATCAGAGGACAAAATATCAAGAAAAAGGAGACAGTCTAACCGACTGAGCAGATAAAACCCAGCGGAAGCAGCTATTATTCCCCACTTCCTCTCGTGGTTCTGTTTTGAGGTCTTTATAGCTTTGAACTCAAAAGCCTCAAACAATTCTGTTTTTGCAGGGATTCACGGGAAACCCTTTCTTACCCACGTTCAAACAATAATGTCATCATCTTCCTCAGCCAACAGATGCTTCATTGTCTCATTGTTGAAGCCTTGCTTGAAGTTATCTGCCTCAGAATTGGTTGGTATTTTTGTGTTTGGCTGCTGTGCGCGCACTGGAATATTTGACACACTTTTAAAGTCGGTCGTAGAAGAAATAAATTGGACTCCTTCGCCTCAAAATATTTTCGAGGTTCCTCTCACTTGGTGCCATAATAGTTAGTTATTATGTTGTCTGACGGATATTCAGGACTAATCTGTTTCAGTAGCTCGTACAGTTATGGACAGTGGCATCAAAGCTGTATTGTTAGCAAAGGGAAATTAAATCAATGAGCTCAAAATAGCTACAGCCGTGTGTGGATTCACAAGAAAAAAAACATTGGAACAATAGAAAAAGAACAAGTGACTATGGATTAAAAAGCACATCTACTGCTACTGATAAGATTGGTTTCAGTTGGTTATCCACACGTGCACCAAAATATCTGGTAATTACCGTGGGCTTTGAGTCATTTTAGATCATCCGAGTCATTTATGTGTGTCAGAAGTCCGGGGGTGGAGAAGTCCCAGCGTGCACAGAGGGTTCAGTGTGTGGAAATCCAGAGAAATCCGACTATATCACGAGTTGCTCTGTGCTCAAATGCTCATTGACAAATGTGGTTATTTGTTTAATTAAATCCGCCCGTCTCAGCATGGCCTTCGTCTCTGCTGGTTTCTGGAATTGATTGCTCGCTTTTAAAGTCACTGTAATGCATTTATAACTTTTATTCTTAAAGTGTTACAGCTTGCCTAATGCAGACAAACAAAATGTGAAGAAATCTGTGATTTCTTATACTGGAAGAAAGCCGAAGCTTCATAGATTATGACTTTTTTAGATGCTGAAATAGAAATGCATGAACTGTGTCATAAGTTTTAAATCTGATGTTGAAATATCCAGTATTTTTTCATCTGTGAATGGTTTCTTTATATACTTTAAAGATGAAATGATGAAAGCTGTCTCCACATCGACAGGTTCAGCAATTTATATTTGAAAACTAAACTACATCTCTATTGTCATTGCTAATGTTCACTTATCATGGACACGGGTACACTTTAAAGGAAATTGTTTGCATGACATAAACCTTAATCAGTGGAAATATCAGGCAGAGTGGGTGTAAGCTGGTGAACAAAAATCTTTTTATGGCATATTGCTTCATATGATATTTGTAAAGACAAGGATAAATGTGTAGCATCTCATTCATATTCTTCTCAAAGCATTTAGCACTTTCACTGTGTGTCAGAGAGGTAAATACTTTGAAGAAGAGAGGATAAAAAGAGACAAATCCCTTTTTTTTTTTACTTTTGTGCATCTGACCTGTTGCTGCACAGCAAAAATGGAGTCAGCCGTCCTATTTCATGGCAGCAGTGATTTAAAAAGCATGCAATTTCTTTTGTGGCAGATGGATGACAAAACAAAATGTGTTCTCAAACGTTTCTGTAAAAACACATTAGATGCAACCTGTAATAACTGAGGTGGATTCTTCGTTTCTCTGTGCAGGAGACACCGTTGATGCAGTGTGAAGTCTTAGACCTTTGTTTTCTTTCTCAACTCCCGTGTGATCCATCTCTGTCCCGCTACAGCTAACCCCACTTTACTGCAGCCGTTTATAAAGCGTCTGTCTGAAATGTCGAATTTAACATCCATTTTAGACGTGAAGTCACTTTCAAAGTTGTACACGTAGCAGTTTCCACTCTTTATTTACCCAGCCATTTGTTCCAAATAAACCAGCCTATTTTGAAGTGAAAACTTGATTTTTATTATGCCGGTTTTAGATCATTTATATGAGAAATAGTTAAACACTCAAGGCAAGATTGACTCAAAAAAGAACAGATTCAACTTTCTGTGAGACTGATATATGGGCATAAATATATATATATATTTCAATTATATTATAGAGCATAAAAGCCTACAATAAAGGGCATGCGTGCTTTGCCAACTAGGACTTTTATAAAAGTATTGTTGCACCATGTCAAACCTCTCAGGTTTTTCTCTTTTTATATCCTCCAGAAAGAAGGCTCCTCTGAATAAGTCAGATCATTTGTCTTTTGAGGCATGAATAAAACGGTAGGCTGATTTAATACACCCGCACGGAGGACAAGATGTCTCTGAAAGGGGAAAATATTCCATTTATTGTATCTGTCAATTGGTCTTGATGTAAAATGCAGCGGCCAATTTATTTAAATCAGATGCCAAAGCACTAAATTTCGAGATACGTCCATCTTTCACTGAGATGGCTCTTGCTGTTACCGTTTTTTCTGCTGAATTTAATTAAGAAGGATTATACCTCTATGTATACTTTTTTGATAAGTTCCTTTGGGACTCATGGCAGCTTCCTGCTGACCTTGGTGTCTGTTATTTCTGCTGTATAGCTTATATTTTATATAAGTTGTTTCATTTCTCTCGGGCAGGGAGCTCCTGGACAGCGGGGAGCCCATCAGCGGGGAGCCTGTTTGTGTGGAGTTTTCTTGTTCCTCATCAAGTGTCTATTGATTTTTTTTCCCCCGTGCTCTCTCTCTCGCACTCCAAAGATGTGCAATTGGCAAATTGGATGAACGTGGGCTTTATGTAGGATCACTCTGAAAAGGATGGACGGACATTGTGACTGATGACATGGTTTTTACATAATTTTTCTTGTTTATTTTTTTCTTCCAGGTGGCGGGTCTGTTCAGGGATGCCACCATTGGGAACGCCATCAACATTGTTGTTGTTCGACTCATCCTGCTCGAGCAGGACGAGGTGAAACCTGTCGTGTGTTTGTGTCTGGTTCATTACAGATAGGTAGAATTAAAGGTTGCATTGTGGCACACTAATTGGAGTAATAGGTCAGTTATTTGTAACAAGCGAAAAATAAATTAATTCTTAACTGTTCATTGCCCCCAGACTGATCATTTTCCAACCAAAATTTCCAGAATCAAGCACCAAGATAACCATGAGGCTCATGTTTCCTCCACTTTGAATTGTCCCGTGCTCGAAATGTGCCGTTCAAAGGAATCTTCCATTGCCTGGTCTTCCTCCGTTAAACCTTTCCGTCCCAACGTTAGTTTGAAACCACAGCTTCCTGACTCACTGAACCTGTTGGAGCTCGGCTTTCTCTTTAGCGTCTGATAGCTTCAGAGCAGAATAATCCAAGGACAAATGTGCAAAGTAAAGGCCTGTCTGTCAAGTAGTTTTTTCTGACTGTGTTTATGCCTTCTTAATGTCACAAGATTAGCTCTGACTGACGGTTCTTTTATTAATTATGTTTTGTCTTTGAAGCCTGTATGCATTTGCTTGATCATGACATTTACTGTTATTGTTGGTCATGTAATTTTTGCTCTCACATTTTTTACAGCAGTCAACATTTTGAGCAAACTGAAATGTTTTTTCAAAGCATGATAAAACAGACTATACATTTCCACAAGCAGCAATTTAGACAACAATGACTAACACAAGGTTTTTTTTACAAGGTGGAACAGGCAAAATAGCAATATTGAATCTTTTTATATAATTGGATATAGAAGTGCGTACCATAATCTTTTTTAATAATAATCGTCTTTTTGTTATCTGTGTAAAACAGGATGATCTAAAGATTACACACCATGCAGACCAGAGCTTGAGCAGCTTCTGCAAATGGCAGAAGAAGCTCAACATGAAGGGGGACGAACACCCTCTGCATCACGACGTAGCCGTCCTGCTCACCAGGTACATCGTGGCCAGTTTCTGAGTCCCGTTCTGCTCATTTAAAGATGTTCTCACAAAAGCATCAAAGTCACCTCTTCTCAAGCACAATTTGTCTTGTTTTGTTGATTTGGCTTTGGTTGAATTGAGTCCGCGGCACGGTGGTTAGCACCATCCCCTCACAGCAAGAGGGTTCTGGGTTGGAGTCCCTGGGGGAACCATGACCAGAGGGTTCTGGGTTGGAGTCCCGGGGGAACCAGGACCAGAGGGTTCTGGGTTGGAGTCCCGGGGGAACCAGGACCAGAGGGTTCTGGGTTGGAGTCCCCAGGGGAACCAGGACCAGAGGGTTCTGGGTTGGAGTCCCAGGGGGAACCAGGACCAGAGGGTTCTGGGTTGGAGTCCCCGGGGGAAC
>CAJRST010000001.1:24071257-24095857 GCA_907169785.1 Menidia menidia
TTCTGGGTTGGAGTCCCCGGGGGAACCAGGACCAGAGGGTTCTGGGTCGGAGTCCCGGGGGAACCAGGACCAGAGGGTTCTGGGTTGGAGTCCCAGGGGAACCAGGACCAGAGGGTTCTTGGTTCAAGACCCCGGGGGAACCAGGACCAGAGGGTTCTGGGTTGGAGTCCCAGGGGAACCAGGACCAGAGGGTTCTGGGTTGGAGTCCCGGGGGAACCAGGACCTTTCTGGGTGGTTCTGCATGTTCTCCTGTGTCTGAGGGTTCTCTCCGGGTTCTCCGGCTTCCTCCCACCGTCCAAAAACCTGCATGTTAAGTTAATTGGACATTCCAAATTGCGAGTGAGTTAGTGTGAGTGTGTGTGGTTGTTGGTCCTTGTGTGTCTCTGTGTGGCCCTCCAATGGACTGGGGACCGTCCAGGGTGACCCCGCCTCTCCCCATTGGTTAAGCACAAGCCCCCCCGTGTCCCCATTAGGGAATAAGCGGTTCAGAAAAGGGATGGATGGATGGATGAATTTAGTCCTTCCATTTCAGATAGATGAGTTTTCCCCCTCAACTTTGCAAATACTTTTGAAAGTCTCTCTATGTAATAAAACTAAATAATAATGAATAATTAGTGGCCCTTTCTGTCTCTTGGTTCATCTGAATTTGAAATGAGAGACATCTAAAAAAAAAAAATCATTCTTAAGTGAAAAATTCCTCTTTTGAACTACTTTCCTTGAACCCAGTGGAAAATGATTAACTTGCAATTCTCTTTTAAACCTGGATTGGCATAGTTTTTACCTTTTGAGTTGTTAGTGTCGCATCACTCTTTCTATTGAAGTGATTCAAGTGATTCTCAACCTGATTTCTCAAAAGATATGAACAGAAAGGCAAAGCCGAGCATTTATGATAAAAGCCAAATATTTGACATCTCCAAAGCCTTCATTCAGTATTTAGAATTTCTCGAGAGACCTATAAAGACTTTGATGAAATGTTTTTTTAAAAAAACATTCCCCTCCCCCTGGAAAATCTCAAATCAATTTTTGAAGTTTTTGAATTTCCTAAGTTAAGCATTTGGTCTTATTCGGTTAGATACATAAGATACAAACCATACATGTATCTCATCCCACACCGGGTTAGATATTTATTTAATTAGATATTAACATGCTTGTAATTCTACTGTTAACAATATCCGTTAAAAAGGAACCTTAAAACAATCAAACCAACAGTGGAGTGGAAACTGTTCCTCTCTACTGCCACACACTGTATCTTTGAGAGATTTCTGGCTGTTATCTCCCCCTGAATTCTGAACACTGACAAACAATATCTGAACACATAATCGCATCATAGTGAGGAGAAGTGGGCTTTGCAGGCTTCTCTTCTAAGCCCAATCACAGCTGGCCTTTGTTTGAACCTAAAGCACAAAAAAGGGGGGGGGGTTTGGTAGGTGAAATGCTGGTGTGGACAGGCAGATGTTACAGAACCCCAGTCTAAGTCTCTGAGGGGTGATCTGACATGGTGACATGGACCGAGTTCAACAGAGATAACAGTGATGCTGTGTTGATGCTGTCACCATAATAACGTTTTCCAACTCGATACCGATAAATATTCAATACCTTTTTCGATACCACAAGGATAAAAACAAAGACCCCAAAATGCAACTGAGTTTTGACAGGTTAGTGTCTTTGGTTTCAAACTGACCTGTCACTGATGTTATGGTGGCCCACATTAATGACCCTGACCCTAAACCTAAACCTAACCCTAACCCTGACCCTGCAAGTCGGCCATTTTGATTAGGTCATGTGACTAGCAGCTTTCTGAGGTGGAAAAAAAAAAACTTTACTGTCTATACGAAATCGGAAAATAAACGATGTCCTAAACCTAAACCTGACCCTAACCACAACTTATCTAGAATGGGCAGTCGCGTCTTGCTAAGATTTAACATGAAACTCAACATTTCTGAGCCCTCTGAAAAAAGAAAGGTTGTTTTCATTTAACCAGTCGCTTGAATAGAAACTCTTCTTCCAGTAATCAGGGAGAAGAAAGAAGAAAGCATTCTCACCCTGTCTGTTTTTCCTGGCAATGTGTCAGACAGATGTGATCAGAAAGCTCATTTGTGAGAGTGAATCATCACACAACATTGGATTTTAATGGTAATATATAAGATGTGTGATGGTAGCAATGCTCAGACTTCCTGTTAAAATAAAAATAAGTTTCAATGTGTCCACCAGGCCTCTTTTGGACTGTGCCATGTGCATAATACTCTTCTATTTATACACCTTTTTTGACACTGATCTCTTCCTCGACCAACTGGCTTGGACTGAGACCTGATTGGCTCAGTCATTGACAATATAAGGGTGGAAACAAACATTTTAAACAATGAGTAAACTTACAACCTGAGCACCAGGCCAGAACTTACGGCTAAACAAAAAACACTTTGTAGACACAGACACGGCACCCACTGAAATCCTAACTCCGAAAAGCCGTTAGACTGTACGTTTTGTAGAAGGTAGAAACAAAATACATTGAGCTGACACAGCAGATTATGAAGGAAAAAAACAGTCAAACGTCAACAAAATTAAGTAGAGATTCATCCTTCTGCACCCTACCTCTGAGTTAAAGAGAAGTGAGATCTCTATGGGTGAAACAAAGAAGTGTCAGCAGTAGAGGATCAGTTTACAGAGACAGAAAAGAAAAAAAAAGGGAGGATGGAGGGAAAATTAGAAAGATTTCAGCTATACTATCTCTGCTTCTCAGAATGAAATACACAGAGTTTCTGTCTATGCTTGGACTTAAATCTGTTGTGTGTTCACTAAATGGTTTGATACTGATGTAATGTGACCAACCCTCATTCTTTACTCTCCAAAGGAAGGACATATGTGCAGCCGTCAACATGCCTTGTGAGACCCTGGGGCTGTCCCACGTGGCGGGAATGTGCCAGCCCCACCGCAGCTGCAGCATCAGTGAGGACACCGGCCTCCCCATGGCTTTCACCGTGGCACACGAGCTGGGACACAAGTAAGATTCACCGCATCTAAACACGCAAAAGGACCTCCACCTTTTAAGTGACTGTCATCCAAGATGACAGCACTTTCTGTAATTCATGTGGCTATTTTAAATTAGCTTCTACACAAAACATCCACGTAGAATATTCTTTTCTATTTTCAATAGCAAGCTTTATTTTCACTCAGACAGACACCGGAAAAGCCTGATTGTACATTTGATGGCCTTGTTAAGAAAATTCACTTAATGCAGCTGTGTGCTGAAGGCATTTCGATTTGGCTCCTTCCATATCTGTGATGATGATTATGATTGCACATTTTCAGTTCCTCTTGAACTCGCCATGACATCAGACCTCATTATTTTATATTTTGCCGTTGTCGTCGTCGGCGATGGTCTGCGGCTTTGAATAGAGTCGGATTCTCTTGAGTCTGATGCTGCCTTCAGCCTGTCTTTTCTGTACAACCGTTAAAATGCTTTTTCTCAATCATGTCACTAAATAGAAAAATGGGCATTTAACATTTAAAAGAGGAGAATCAAGCACAAAGAAAGACAAGGAAACACTACAGTTTAAAACAAAACTCATGTACAGAAAGTAATTAAATTAAAGAAGAGAGATTAAAACAGCAACATACTACTGGATAGATTAGGCCTTATCTGAATTTATAGCATTTCTTTTAGTTGATTTGGTTGCTTAATGCAACAACAATAAATTAATATGTATTTCATACAACAACTTGTCATCTAAAATTAATTGTATTTACTTTACTTTGGGACTGAGAGGGATGTAGAATTTAGAGAAGACTCATTGGTTAAATAAAAATAAATAACAATGTAACATCTCCTGCATAAAGTTTACTAAGGAAATGCATAACGGATAAGGACATGCGGCCTACAGCTGAATGTTTTCTCCCCGATTGTTGAACAGATGTCTACATAAGCCTGAAGTACCTCTGAAGTAGACATTTGAAGTTACTTTCAAGGTTTCATCCTTCTGTCTAAAGGAACATGCCCTCCAGCGTATTTGTGTGATTAGATTTGGGACTACATGAAGGGTGTTTGTTGAATGCATGTTTATGAGAACCTGGCTTTTATTTACAGATGAAGACAATGTGTTATTCATTTCTGAAGTCTACTGACTGACCGTGGAGCTCGAGTTCTTTAAAAGAAATAAATAATGTACAGATTTGATTGTAATCTTTCATCTTCAAAGTTAGGCCCCAACTTTATCACTTTTTTCATAATGTCTGAATGGTCTAAATAGATGGATCTTCATTTGCATTCTGCTAAAATGCCATGCATTCTTCCCTATGTTTCCAGTGGCCTTTCAGTGAGCTGTCTCTATATGTTTCCTTGAGGAAGTGAATGAGAAGAATTTGAGGTTGCCAATCTAAGTTTTTTTTCATTTTTTTCTCTCTTTGCACTCATGTCAAACTATTTGATAAACTGAGAAAAGGGAAGATGTGTGGATCCAGAGATTCGGCTCTGTTCTGCCCTTTGTTGCTCGGAAATGAGGCCTTATTGCTTTGAATTTAATCTCAGAAATAATATTATATATAATGTTATTATATAATGATCATATGATAACAAAATAGTATTTATTTTGTCAAGTTTATTGTCTCACAATGAAAAAGCAGAAGAGTAAGGGTTGAGTTAAAGAGGCTCATTCCCAATTCAAACTCTGTCCATTCTACGGTTTTAGGATGAAGAACATCACAGCTTAAAAAAAACAAAAACAATGATTTCAAGTTGAGAGAAATATTGGAACTAGTTGAGCTGGAACAGAGAACCCTCATGAAAATGTGTTAAAGTTCTCAAAAAAATGGCAATTAATGCGAGTAAAACAAGAAAAAATGCATGAATCGCCGTGCGATCAAGAGCCTGATCATTAAGTTACCACGCACGTTTCCAGGTAATAAAGTTGGGTGTATGCAAAGCTCTAAATCCCTTTAAAAGTGCGGTCAATAAACAGGTTTGCTGTGCCGACAGAAGTATTGGACTTTACTTGAAAGACCTCGACCATCACACCCGCCCTCAGCAACATTGGCAAATAAGAAATTTCAACAAATGGATAAAGAATAGCTGTTTGTATTCAACTTCCCCTTTGCACAGACTTTCTGTTGTTGTGATTGTGTGACTTCTCGCCGGCTGTAAAATGGATTATCTTAGCTTTTTGTCCCCGCAGAGTAGCAAACGCTTCACACATTTATGTCTCGTTGCATTCTGTAGCTCCACATTGATGTGCATATGTTACAAATGATTTCCTCTCATATGAACTGACCCCCTTCTGTGAAATGTGCTTTTTATGTCGCAGCTTTGGGATACAGCATGATGGCAACGGTAATGACTGTGAACCCATTGGGAAACGCCCTTTCGTCATGTCTCCACAGCTCCTGTACGGCACCTCGCTCCCCCGGTGGTCGCGCTGCAGCCGTCAGTACATCACCCGCTTCCTCGAGTGAGTGCCACGCGATTTCTGTCTCCTTTTATCAAGGCTTTCTGCTCTAAAGGCTCTGTGTGCATCCATATACCTTGCTACCTTGGCCAGGTCTCTCTTGAAAAAGAGATTCCGAATCTCAATGAGACTTCCTGGTTAAATAAAGGTTAAAAAATATATATATATGTATATATATATATACAGGACTGTCTCAGAAAATTAGAATATTGTGATAAAGTTCTTTATTTTCTGTAATGCAATTAAAAATCATGAAATGTCATACATTCTGGATTCATTACAAATCAACTGAAATATCGCAAGCCTTTAATTGTTTTATTATAGCTGATTATGGCGTACAGCTGAAGAAAACTCAAAAATCCGATATTCTAATATTTTGAGATAGGATATTTGGGTTTCTTAAGATGTAAGCCATAATCAGCCATATCAAAACAATAAAAGGCTTGCGATATTTCAGTTGATTTGTAATCAATCCGGAATGTATGACATTTCATGTTTTTCAATTGCATTACAGAAAATAAAGAACTTTATCACAATATTCTAATTTTCTGACACAGTCCTGTATTTATAAATGATCTCAGAACATAAACACTGTTTCTCTTAAACAAAATCGCATTTGAAATGATAATAAAAGAGTCATTTAAAAAGATTAAATGAGGATGAAATGCTATGGGAGTTTTCATTTCCCTAAGACGCAGCCTGTTCTGTGCATTCACACAGAGTTGGCCTGAAGAATTACCTGCCACAGTTTATAAGTTTCTCTTGTTCCCGGTGACACATGGGCCGCCGCTTCTTTTGCCTCAGTACCGATCTGTTATTTGGGATTTCGGGGGAAATAGGTTGTAAATCATTTGTGCCCCGTCGCCGCCGAATTTCCACAGAGCCCAAGTCAGTCACTATGAAATAAAGCAAACGGTTAGCACATGCCACCCCACAGTCCCTCTGGTGGAGGGTTGAAACATTATTGATAGCAGGGCCTATTCAGCTAGAGTGAATTCATAGTAAATAAGCAGAGTAACAGTTTTTACCCTGCTGCAGCCTTCCCATTTACAATAAGAAGAATAAGGAGACTCAAAGGCTTCTTTTACCACAAGGTTCATCTGAATTAATGAGAAAAAACCTTTTTGTTTTGACTCTTTCTGTACAAAGTCACACATTGTGACAGCATGTCACGATTGAACAAATTTGAGCCTCTTGTGAAGAGCAAAAATATAAAGAGACTTTATTATCTGCATTGATTTCTGCTTCTGAATGCCATTATTTGTGTAATATTTATAGTGTTAGACCTGTCAAAATGGATTTAATTGCCAGTCTTGTTCATAACTTACTGGAACATTTGAAATAAAGACGCTAGAGTTAATATTTTATCATTTATAAGGACAAGTCACCTTACTCGCAATAATACAATGAGGAGCAAATAGCCTATTAATGTTCTATTCCTTATTTATTTTTTCATTAGAAAGATGATTGAAATTTAAATTTTACCACAAAGAAGCAGAGCTTGCAATCATAAACTTCACAAACACTGTTTATATTGTGTCATCTTAATGTTCTCCTGTGTATTTTTATCAGTTGTCATCCTTATATTCAGTAATGTTAAGAGGCTTGTTTATCAACCTTAGTTGATGATATGATGAAGCTTATTTACTCCTCACAGTGTTCCATTAACAAACCATGTTTGCTAAATCCTGGGTTTACATGATATGTCACAGCATCATCAAAAACTTAATAAACATATTCCACAGTGCTCGTCTATTTTTACGAACGGTACCACACTGGTCTGTGAACTCTGCTTTTAGCTGCTGCTATTCAGGACTTGGTTCGGTTTCACCAGCACGAGTGTTAAATATCTGAAATGTTTCACCGTAGTTGCCCCAGTTCTTCAGCCCCGAGCATCTGGAAGTCATTCGGTGGGCGCTCAGCAACATGACAGCACGGAGGGGTTTTTTTTTTACAAGATGATATTTACACTCTTGAGAGTTTGAGACGTAAAACCCAGTAGTCTGTGCTTTTGTGTGTGTCTCAAAGGTGCTGAAACAGTCGGCTTCTCTGCGCTAAAAGACAATTCACTCTTTGATTTAAACATGGTTAGAATAAAAAACTCAGCAGTGGAGTGATATTACTAAGTATTACTAATATATTCATTATTTTCGGGTAGAGATTTTTTTTTGTTCTCATTTTTTGCCTTGATCTTAACATCCAATCTGAAGTTTACTTTTTAACATCCAGATTTCCCATTTACCTATGAATGCAGCATCACTGTAGCTGCTTCACTCCCGTTACGAGGGCAAACATTGGTAAAATGTTGCTTATATTAGCCAGAACTTGATTTTTACAATAACTGACCAGCTGGTATGTTATGTGGCACCTCGGATAAATAGTGGATCCAGCTCAACGGATGGATGTTGATGAGAATATATCTAAAAATGTCTAAAAAGGTAATTTGTAGCCTAACAGCTGTCAGTGCCCAGACAGCACATGAGGAAAAGATGAGTATTTGAGAGTAAAATAGCCATTTCTAATGTGTTTTTGTATCATCCTGGTGTGTGGTCTGAGGTCTTAGACTATGTGTCAGCTGCTCTGCACAGTCAGGTACAGAGATGAAATCATCTCAATGAGGAAGAAAGGGGTGGAGTAGAATAGGTTATGGTCTATTGTCCTGAAATGATCCGCTTAATAAAATGATGCAAATGAAAGGAAAGAATTTATTTTGTGTGTTCGATAAATTCCCACTTTCCTTAGCAAGGTGTCATAAATTCTCTTTAACACTGGTTAAAATTAGTGTATGAAGACGTGAAAAGTGTTTGAAACTAATGTTAGTGAATAAGCAGAAAAATGACGCTACGCATCATGCTTTGGATGCTTTTTTATCCTCTTCAAGCTGTTTCTGTTTATATTTAGCTTTGGTTGAATAAAAAAAAGTAAGGTCAAATGATGAAGAGAAGAAAAAAATTAATATGAAATCTGATGCCTTGCAGAATGTGCACTTTGGTTGCTTTATAAAATATTTTAAGATTAATTTACTGATATTTAAGACATAGTGGGATTTTTTTCCTACCACCGGCTTTGATGATAAGGGAATCGACTGAGATTTGATTTTAGAGGCTAATCTCACAGTTTAGGATAGAAACATTATCCTAAAGTTAGAATTCAGGGTCTGCACTATATAAATTTAGCCTAAGAGCAGGCGAGAATATAATATGGTATACAAACCTGTCAACTTTTTATTCTCAAGTGGAACATTCTATTTCCTCCGGGGGTGTATATTTCAGTTGTAAACACAAGTCAAAATCTATTCAACCACCAACCCCCAGGGCACATGTACAGGCACAAGTTGTAACTTTTCTCTCAACACTTCTCTCCTTTTGTGTCAACACATTCTTTGGTGTGGCAGTGCTATGATTACTGTTGCACTGCTATTTTTGCTGCCATGAAATGGTTTTATACAAAAGAACCGTACTGGCTGCTTTCTTTTTTATCAGAACACTGCACACTAGGGGTTGCTAGCTTTACTAGGAAGTAGCTTTACTTGGTTTGTTTTCCTTTCTGGATATCAGAATACGTGTAAAAATCAAGCTTCACAGCTGCTTTCTTGCTCGTTTTTGTCTTATTTTCTTTCAATTTCATTTTACTTTCATTTACTACTTTGAAAATGAAGAGTTTGCACTCATTAAACTCTTTTCCTCGAAGAGCTATGCTCCTGATAGTGCCCCACGTTCCCACTCTCTTCTTCTAAATGCCAGCACTCGTCCCAATTTTCCTTGACTTAATTCTGCCACTTACCACGAGACAAGGCCTCCATTGTGCGTGGCTTTTGTCGTTCCCATAGGCCCCCACGGCTCGTACTGCCTCTGTAGGTGTTACTTTATGTGGAATGCAGAAGGTCACACTCTGAGAGCTGATGTTATCACATGTGGACGGAACAGAGCCATCATTTAATGCTTAAATCGGCTTCAATCACTGTGAAATATATTTCACATAAAGTAATCCGTATTGTATCATATATTTCTGATAAACTGTAGACGGTTTCAAAGTTGATTAATTGTCCGGAAACAGAAGCGGCATCATGATCAAATTTGCCCTCTTTGCCTCCCTTAAGCCCGCATGCACTCGTGCAGAACATTTTAATTGCTGTCATCCAAAAGAATAGCGTCACCATGATGTCGTGTCATATCATTGATTTTGTTTGAGTGATGTGTGTTCTTTAAAAGCATCTTCATGGGGAAACCAGGGAATGGGTTTTTTCTTATATTCAGAAGGACTTTAAGCAGACGTTTAGCTTTTCTTTTTTTTTTTTGCTTTTTAAAAAAATAAAATATTTCCAAAGCAAATGTTGTGTAGCCAAACTCTTGACTTATTATTGAACTGTTATATTACTGAATACAACAGTTCTGAGTATTACTGGAAATACTCAGTCACTTCCTATTTACTTCCTATGAAATCCACAGGATTTTTTTGTTAGTTAATTGGCATTCTCATTATAAATTGATCAGTTGGAGGCAATTATTTGCATTCAATAAGTATAAAAACTATAACCGCACAGAGCTCTGTGAGTATACTTTCAGGGTCTATTATAGAATATCATGAACTTATTTTTTATTCAAATCCCAAAGCTCATATTTATGTAATCACCACAGGCACATCATAATCCTATCAAAGCTGTCATTTTGTGTGGATAATTTGGTAGAGCCAGCCCAAAGGAATCAATTACTCATCTACACATATTTGATTAACATAAAAAAATTATAAAAAGTTTGGTCATTAAAAATCTGCTTTGACTGCATGTTTTGCTGATTTTCCGTAAATATTTGAATCACCTTTTAATCTCATATGATGATCTTTTTAAAAGTGATTTTAATAGAGCAATGTGAAAATAAAGCAGGTCTCCTTCACATTTTCATTTATAAGGATGCAGAATAGGAATGTTTGGAGCTTACAAGGCTGTGAAATAAGGCTAAAAACCTCAGATGAGAATCAAGGCTTAATATAATTTTTTATTTCACAAAAACAGAACCAATACGCAGAGGCAGTGTGTTACAATCCTACTCCCTTGCTGATTCCACAGCAATTTAGATGGTTATTATCAGTCAGGTGCTGGTGAGTTTTATAATTAATGGATCATCAGTGGGTGTGAGATCACAATGCCAAACAGAAAAAAAACATCAACTATCATCTGTGACGAGCTCGTTTTGCTGCTCATCAGTGTGAAAAAGGTTAGAAGGCTATTTCTAAATGAGAGCTTTGGAGTCTAGAATTCTGCAGAGAGAAAGATCATTGAAATATTAAAGAGGGGATATCAAAATGGACACACAGGCAGGCTCACCCCGAAGGTCAGTCATACGAGACCATGCTGCGCTCGCAGAAACTAACATGAAAGTGCTTTATTTCAGAATCTACACGGCTCAGTTTGCATGTTGAATATTAAAACTGGTAACCGTACAAGTAGAAAGACCATTGCAGACTTGCAGGCTTGGCTTTTGCATTTGAACAAACTACTAGACTTCTGAAACAATGTCTCTCAGACTAACAAAAGCAAAGTTAAGATGTTTAGTTATAATACACAGCTACATATTTTGGATATAAAAAACAAGCATGTTAACACAAATATGTCCAAACAACTGCCCAATGTGGAGGTCTCAATGGGCCAATGCCCAGCAGGATTCAGATGCCTCCCTCCTTCAACACACCTGATTTAAATCAATGCAACATCAGCACTTCTGTGCAGAAATGTAAAATATGTTTTGAAGAGATCCATCCAATTCAAACCAGGTGTGTTGAAGCAGAGACACATCTGAAACCTGCAGGACGGCCCCCCTTAATCCTATAAAGCCAAATGTGTCAAATTTGATACGGTTTCTGAAGTCTTTATGGATCTGAGACTTTTTGCATCATTCAGTGGTAAAAGCTTTGCTCAAACCCCTGTTGTACACATTCAGATATACCTGATAACAGCCAGTAGAAGACTACACCAGAAAATATTTTTGACTTATTGCACGCTAATTTGATCAAAATAATTTCTGTTTTTTTTTATTCATATGTTGTTGAGGGGCCAAAGAAAGACTTCAGACTAAAACAATCCAATATTCTTCCCTATTTTTCTTGGATCAGGCTTTAAAGGGTTAAGGACCAGAGTTTGAGATCTGTGGCCTAATATGTTGCTATGTAGCTACTGTTTCTGTTAAGCATGATTCCATGTTAAGTCGAGTAAAGCTACACTTTCAGCCTGACTTGGACTTTTAAACAGACCCATTCTTTTCCCAGAGTCACTGACCAGAGTACGTTTGTACCTTTGAACTTTCTCCGTGCATGTATGACATAATTCACTGCCCTGGTGTGAGCTGAATGATGATTTTTATCAGATGAAAGATCATGTTAGAGCCTACAGCAGATTTTCAATCGAAGTTTCTAACATGTTTATCTGTCTGATAAAAGGGAAAAAAAAGTCTCAAAGTGAGCAGCTTTTGGAGGGTGTTTTTGTTTGACTGTTTTACTGTTTTTGGACATTTAGAGCATCCTCAGGCCTCTCTAGATTTAGTAGAGCTTAAACTTTCGGGAGTGATTCAAACCTCAGAATTATCTGGGTTTGCTTATCTTTTTTAGCAGGTTTTTAGACAAACTGAATGTTATTATGTATTAAAGACGTATTTGAATGTGTTTGAAAGACACAAGAATTTACTATTCTGTATGCTGAACTGTTGTACAGTATATATTAGTATAGTAAGGGTGACATTTTGTAGAATAAATGTGGAAAAAATTCCTATAACTCATATTTACTTTAGCCGTCACATACCAAAACTTAGTTTCAGAGCTAGGTCAGGTGAGTGCACTACCTCTCGTAAATCCTATGACCGATTGTAAGCAGTGGAAAATGTTCCCTACCCAGTGGTTGAGCAGGGGTGTTAAAGGATTAAATTACTTGATTTTTGAGAGTGGTGTTTGCGTGTGTTTTTTTTATGCGTGTGAGTGGTTTCTCTCCCAGTAATCCAGCTTCCTCCCCCTTTCAAAGACGGAGACTCCTGGCCCTCAGCAAACCTGAATTGGATTAAGCGGGTATAGAAAAAGGGACAGATGGACGCTAACTTGATTTAATCTCATAACTAATTTAATGTATGTCACTCTAACCAGTGGTGTTTTCCCTGATAGTAAAACTATTTGCTCGAGCGTCTGTGACCATATTGACGTGAAATGTAAATCATGTCCTGGAGGATTAGTGTGTAGGCGACAGAGATTCATTAATGCTGACAGGACAGCTCTCTACTGGGAGCAGTTTAAAGCAGATCCACACCTTATTGTAGCCGCTGCTATGCCTCTGCTGAGTGAGTGCTGAGTGAGTTCTGCCGATGACAGCATATTTACAGGTGGAGGAGGGTTAACAGCATTGTTGGCCGGGATTTAGTTATTTAGACATTCTCACTGTGCACTTTGCTCACCTGCATTTTCGTTACAAGGAAAAGGGCTTTCTCTCAGTCATTGATTGAAAATGCACATTATAATGGCACACTCTCCTTCTTATTATAATTTCTATACAACTTACAACTATATATGTGCCCCTCTTATGTCTGTTAACCCTTTAAAGCACGATCCAAGAATAAAACAAAACAGAAAATTCCTTTTTTTTTGGTTTGCAGTCTTTATTTGGCCTTTTAACAAAATATGTAAAAAGAAAAAACAGAAATACATTTTTAATATTAATCATTTATTACAATGCGATAGGTCAAGATTATTTTTTGGGTGGTCTTCTTCGCCCTGTTATCAGGTATATCTGATTGTGTACAATAGGATTTTGAGCAAAGTTTTTACCATTAAGTTATGCAAAAGGTGTCAAACGCAAAACATTTCAGAAACCATATGTATCAAATATGATACATTTGGCATTACAGGGTTAAGTGACATAAAAGCATCTTTAGTAAAGGGTTGATAAGCATTGAGAAAAACATTTTTACTTCTAAAGAATGATTATATTTTCATCAGCAAAGGTAACCAACTTGTGTTGCATTAATGAATATTTGTTGTTACTTTTTCTTATCTTTCTGTTCCACTCCTCAGCCTCTATCTGAATACTTTCATAATTTCTGCAATTATTCTTTTTGTAGGACCCAGTTTTGATTAAAAAAAACTATCCTCTGTGGTTTTCATTGAACTGCACCCCTCCAGTTTTTTATAAAGGACTGATTCATACATGGCTTATTTTTGATAGTCCAAAGAGACCGTATAAAGTTGAGATTACAGTTAAAGCCGTTCATCAGCCGTCTGGTTAATGTGTTCAGAGTAGTCTGACAACTCTTGGTGTGTCTCCGTTCGAATATCCACCCTCCCTTAAAGACCTGTCAGTTGCTCAGCCACTGGAAGATGAGTGAATATATTCATTATCATCTCGGTTTCACGACTCCCAGTGGAGTTATTTTATTGCTCCTTACTGAGTGTGTGGGTGGTTTTTCTATGCTAACAGAATGGTCCTCACCAGGGGTGTTCACATTTGTCACTGATGATAGTTGAACCACTTAATTTTAGATAAACATTAAGAGATAAATTGCTAAGTTTTCCATGATAATAGACACTTCTTATTTGCTATAAGCGTTGTTTTCTTCCTCTTCTCTTCTATTGTTACCTCCATTCTGGGAAAGGATGAAACTGCTGAATGGAACGACTCTGACCGACTCTGTGTTAGTTTCATGGTCTTTTTTTATCTTAGTACAAGCCAAATGTATATTTAAGTTTGTCATATTTTAAGTTTTTGTGTCTTTTAAGGTTTTGGGTGATTTTTTGTTATTTCAGGGTTGTGTGTTTCGACTCCCAAAGGGCTGTCTTGTCGCTAAATTTAAAGGAAACTTATTTGCCTGAGTCAAACAAAAGTGAATCTTTTTTCATAACATAAATTGTGCAAGAGAGAAAATATTTGACTCATTCTGAATAATTTAAAATTTTAGTTCTAAAATCATAACAAAATTAAGTTTTAGCTCTGCAATCTGACACTAAAGAATCAGGCTGAAGGATCTCGGATAGGCTAAAAAAAAAAGCAAAATCTAATTTGTTTAATTTAGTTATTGTCTTACTCTGACCAGCTCTAGGCTGAAAAACATCTCATCATTTGTAAAAAAAAAAAATCTCTCACATGAAATGGGCAACTGAAGTGATGGAGAGAGATACAGTTTTTCCAGCTAAGAGGCCTTTCTAGACATTTGAAGTGTTCACCCCCTCCTCTTTATTCTTTACCCCCCACAGTCGCGGCTGGGGCTGGTGCCTGGATGATGCTCCGGTGAAGGACAGGTTGTCTGTGACCCCGGTGCTGCCCGGAGTTCTGTACAGTGCCGTCCACCAGTGCCGGCTGCAGTACGGACCCGGGTCCCTGCTCTGCGATGACATGGACGTAAGGCTCTTAAATCCCCATCATTCTCTTATGAAACCAGCTAATGATGTGCTTGATGGAACAGATAATTCATTTATGGTACTCTTTTTTTTTTAATGCCTGCAAAAGTGAATCACTTGTTTTCCATCTCAAAATCCCCCTCTTTTAAACCTGTGAACGTTTCCTGTTTATACAGTGATTTACAGTAATACACAATTCCCTATTTTATTTCACTGTGTTGCTTGGACTGGTGTTAATTGCCACAATCTGTTTTAGGATCTTTTTGTTTGTTTGTTTAGATTCAAATATACAGTGGGGCAAATAAGTATTTGACCCCTTTCCTGATTTTGCAGTTACACTTACAAAGAATGCTTGTTTTTCCTCATCTAATGGTTATCAATTTTTATAAATTCATATGATGTGATTTTCTGGAATTTTCTTTGGGATTCTGTCTTTCACTGTTAGAATGTACATATGATTAAAGTTATAGATCGTTGCATTCTTTGTAAGTGGGCAAACCTGCAAAATCAGCAAGGGGTCAAATACTTATTTCCCCCACTGTATCTGAGGATTAGAGAACAGATAATAGATTGTATTTGTTGTTCGTGCAGGTTTCTTACTTGAACCCTCTGCTTCTAGATGATTTTTCTGACAGTAACGGCAATAAATGGTGCTTTCAGAAAAAGGAGTTCGATATTTTTGATTAGCGACAAGACGAATAAAACCCACAAGAGGAAAAAAGGTGTAAGGTATTTGAGTTATTCAGCAACCAATTCTTTCAATATCTTCCCAGGTTCCTGCTCCGTCTAGACTTTTTAAGCGTGTACGAAGGGTCAGCTCACTGCTTTATTACATCAGGAGTCCTCGTGTCCCCTCGTGTGTTCTGTGTGGAACATTCATCATGCTCTGGGACTGAGGGAATATTTCATATCCTGGATGAAAATCACTTGAAGATGCTACATTTTCAGTGGTGTTATCACTAAAATCACTGTTTTTAGTGATAATGAAATAATCAATATACAGTAAGTGCCATAATAATACTGGGATTGCACCTCGATTGTTTTATGATTACAACGGTCTGTATGGGTGTATTTCTGCAGGCATCCAATCCAATCCACTTTATTTAAATAGCACGAATTTCAACAAACACAAGGTTTTCTAAAGTGCTGCACAAAAAGATATACAGAATAGAAGTATGGCAACAAAAGATGAGGTACACAGTAAAAAATCAAAGTAAAAATATGCATGTATATACATAAAATCAACGCTCTACATGGTGTCAAAAGCCAAAGAAAAGAGGTGGGTCTTAAGAAGAGTTTTAAAATGAGACAGAGAGGTAAAGCGGGGCAAGGCCATTCAAGGCTTTAAAAGTAAGTAAAAGAATTTTAAAATGAATCCTAACATGGATGGGCAGCCAGTGGAGTGAAGCTAAAACAGGTGAAATGTTCTCATACTTTCGTGTGCCAGGTACCAGAAAGAAATTAGCACTTTTATCTTAAAAGCGCATCCAGTATTTTAAGAAGTATTTGAACAATCCATCCATCCAAAATCCAACTTCTGAAGTCATTGCGGGTGATCACACGGCATTCGCTGGTCAGATGAGTTTGTCATCCTGTAACTCTAGAGGCCTCGCAAGGAGACTTCCTAATGAGACGCCCCAACCTCCTGTGCGGATCGTTTTGATGCAGAAGGCCGGTCGCTTTTCTACAAACTCCATTTGGATGTATATCTGAGCCCAGCTTTCCCCTGAGGCGAAATCGTTTGAAACCTTTGAATGCACAACCTCGCTCCCTCTTTGAAGCTGAGGATCTGGTCAACTGTGCCTCAACCTCCAACAGCCTATAAGGCTTAGAAGATCGTCCAATGATGGTTCCCGATAGGCGTTTTATTAGATATCCATTCAAAACTTCAGAGGTGATTCAGTCATCACAGTCCCACAACACCCAGACCTTACCTCCCAAAGTCCTTAATTCCCAACCCTTCAATGGAGAAGTTGGTGGAGATATTGAAAGTGCTCCTTCAATTGCTTGAGATCTTTGGAGAAGGCCGTTGTTCCCTGCCTAAGCCGGCTAAGAGAACTGCCCTCTCTGGTTTATTGTAATTTAATTATTTATTTATTTAATCAGGACAGTGCTCATTAATGAACAATATCGTACAGATTGTAAATGAGCCAGATTCTAGCGTAGTTGCTAATTTACATCTGTCGTCCTGAGGCAGGAAGACAAAAACAACACAAAATCACATAATATAACATCAGTTAAAACGAGAGACACACGTTCAAAAAATAACCTTACAAGAATAAAATTAGTGAGTGCATGCCTGGGAACTTTTAAAAAACAGTTTAAGGTGCTTTTTAAATGTGCAAAAAGTGGGACCTTCCCTGATGTTTGTTGGGAAGCTGTTCCAGAAGTTTCCCCCTCTGACTGATTTGAACGGTTTGTCCAAAGGTTGTTCTTCTGTGGGGGATTTAAGGTGGTTCTCCTCCCCTAGGCAAGACCCCCTAATTCAATAACCGGCAATGTGCCATGTAAGATTATTTTAACACGATACAATGCTTCCTGAGGGATTCCAGAAACCGCTAAATGAAACAGCTGTCATGTCACGGTGCCCACTTGGCATCTGTCCCAACACAGAGCTGCTGCGTGATTATCAGATAACTCACAAACAGCTTATCTTTCAGTTGATATTCGGCCATTTTTTGTTTTTTAACCTCCTGAGGTTTTCTTTGTTCTGAGCTTAGCTTTTCTGTTTTCTTTTTTATTTCAAAAGCTTTTGTCTGTTTATGATTCTCGAAGTGCTTCTCTCCAAAGAAAGAAAACATTTGAGCCTCGTCTTTAAACTACTTATTTTATTATTTCTATGTAGCTTTGGTGGAAGCACTGGTTTTACAAGCTTGGTATATTTCCACATTTAAGAATGGGAAATCCAGTTTTATCCACATGTGCATGGTTTCAATTTTTATTTCGATTTATAAAAGAGATCCTAAACACAGCTCCACAAATTGCGCAAAAAAATAAATGCTTATATAACTTTTTAGCCATTAATCTACATAGATTTGATTAATTTGGTTTGCGGTGAGAACAAATGGGCAGGAAAAAATCTGCTCCAAGACATAGAGGACAAGAAATAGTCGGTTTAAAAACTTTTTTTTTTTTCCAAGAAACCAGAAAAAATATGAGGAGCATCTCCACTGAACATTAAGCAACATGCACTACGGACCAGACAAATGGATCTTAATTAATGCAGCATCTGCTCCCGGAACATTGAGACTTAAGAGACCGGGCAGAGACTCAAGATTTCAATTACTACAATGATGTTGCAGGCCCTCTTTGAAAGAGAACCCCAGATCCAAACTAGATTAGAGCAGAGGGAGATATAGGAGCACCAAAGATTAGAGGAACCCCATGCTGTCACAAAAAGGCTCAAGAGCACGCAAAGGCTGGAAGCTCTGGCTAAAGATGTGGAGATGAAGAGAATCCCTGAAGGCTTCAGGCAGAAAACTATAATGGAAGCTGTGGAGACTCAGAAGAAAACTGAGCTGCAAAAAAAAATAAGGTCATGTGCCCGGTAACAGGACCCAGTGTTTGATCAGAAGAGGTTGTTCCCTCAACTAAAGGAGCAGAGGGCGAGGAGCTGTCTTCTGAGTAGTAATTAAACCTCTTTCAGTCGGATTTTCTTTTTAAGACTGAAAGAAAAACATCTCGTAACCCCTCATTAAAACTACAGAACACAAGGACACGGTTTGATCTTTTGTTTTAAACGCAATTAATTCCATTATGTTTTTTCTCTCTTCGCTCTTCGTAAGACTTCAGTTTGAAAGTGTGTCTCTTTCTGAGGTTAACTCTGTTGTTATCTCGGCGTTAATCTTTACCATATTGGAATTTTAAAAGCATTGTTCCAGTCTTTTTCATTGTTTTGGGATTTTATAGTAATTTGCTAAATACTTTACAAATTAAAAACGTTTTTTGGGGAATAGGCAAGATGATATCCTCAGTGAAATAGAGTAATATGTCCAGTCATGTTTTCAGACATTATTCCAAACCATTGGCAATACTGTTGGCCATGACTTAAAAGCATTGGAGTCAATATGAAATGGAGTTAGCACGCTACATGCAGATAATCTGGATTTTCATCAGCATGAACAGGCATCCAGATAACTAAAACCAAGGACACTCACCAAAACCTTTTTTCACATTTGTCCCGGAGTCTGGAAAGTATGTTGTGAGTGGTGAATATTACAAATGTTCACAACATTGATGCTGGACTCCCTGCAGATGTTTTCCACCCAGCCCCCCCGGGGAAAAGCACAGAACATCACCATCAAATGCTACAGGAACATGTGAACCAGTATTGTGGAGAAAGTGCCGGCGCACTGCTGAGAGTTTGTCCTTTTGAAGTGTCAGAGTGCTGCTTTCTGCTCACTCCTCAGTTTTTGTGGCTATACAGAGAGACATCGAGTACTTATGGTGGCATAATAAAAAAAGCCTCAATTGCTATTCTAAAGGTGTGCTTTCTATAGAGAGAGCTCTGCATCATGCGCTGCCTTGAGCATTTTTTAGACGATCATTACCCCCCCCACACACACACATATACACACACACCTTCACAGTGGTGAGAGAGTGTATCAGAGAGTGCAGCTAAAATTTAAAGCCTCTTGCTGTCATGTTCTTGTGTGAACATCAACTGTAGAAAAAGTCCATCCTAAATCATCACGACACTCACAAATTAAGTAATGAGTTCAACTCAACTCAGTCCACTCTATGCAACTTGAAGTATCTGGATTTTATACTAAGTAGTAGTAACATGCATCATTCATGGCACGGAGCTGTTAAATCACCTGCCCGGGAGTGTCATTGACTTTTTCACATTCCAAGAATGTCAAAGCCTGATCCAAGGAAAAGTAGAGAGAATTTAGTTTTTTAAGTCTTTATTTGACCCTTCAACAAAATATGAAGAAAAACAAACAGAAACAATGTTTGATTATTCATCATCCAATACTGATAAGTCAAATTATTGTTGTTTTATCTTCTGCCAACTGTTATCAGGTATATCTGATGGTGTGTAACAGGGTTTTGAGCAAGGCTTTTAACCATCAAGGTCTTAGATGCAAAACATTTCAGAAACCTTATGTATAAAATATGATATATATTGCATACTGTTTTTGGAAGCAGGGGGGTGGGGTAAATCACACTCAGTTTTTTTTGGTTTATGAGATTTTAGAAGAGCGTATGAACTGTGACCAACATGTTTTTCCATTACTGGTGTAATGAAACATATGTCTCTGTACAAAAAGGTGCAAAGAGATTTCTAACACCTTTTGCTTCACTTTGGACCATTAAATCAATCTTGAGCACACTTTTTCTAAAAAAAGATATCATCTTTGTGGGTAACAACACAATAAATGGCAACACAACGGGGAAGTTTGGAAGAATATGCCAGATGCACATGGTACTTGTGAAGCACTCACAAACAGAACATTCAGGTTATTTTCTGCTATATTAAAGGCTGTTCGACCACATCATTTTAGTCGAGAACGCCCACGAAAACACAGAGTGTTTTCAGAAGAACTGATAAAAGCTCGCCCCGGTGTTCTTCAGAAAATAAGAAATCAATGTTTTTGCGTCGTGAGTCTTGATTGCGTTGCAGCAGGACAGAAAGTTACAACAAGCAAATGCAGCCCTGCGGGGATGAGACACTCGTCTGAACTTGATGAGTTAAGTGGATTCATTTTGCTCAGAAATTTTCCAACCTTGTTTGGTTCAAGTTCTCTTTTTACATCTAGTTTTTATAGTCTGTAGCATTGTGTGTGTGATGACATCATCATCAGTACAATTGCCATTTAGATTTCAATTTAAGTGTTCATTGGATTCATTCCTTTTTTGTGATATTTGCAATGCTTCCTGTCGAGATGACGATTAGAAAGGTTCACGACCAATTTCTGATATGCAGAGCAAGTTTAGAGCCAGTTTATAGTGTTGATCTAACATCCTCCTGGATTCGGCTATTCCTAAATTGTTCTTGAAGTGCATTAATTCTCAAACTGCTTCGAACACAGAGCAGTACTAATGATATTGACTAATGAGCTTGAATTGTCCCGTAGCCTTGAGCTCCTGGGCAGGCTGCAGATTGTTGAAACTGTAATGACTTAGACTGCGATACTCCTGATTGCTCTTGGTCCTTGGGTAAATTGATTACATTAGCTGTTGGATGCGGTGTTAGTTTGGGCATCAGGAGGGGATTCTTCTATTGATTTGTCTTTGGCCGGCTGTCAATCAGTGTTGGTAATCAAAGCAAGGGAGCCTCAGATCCACAATTTGACCTAAACTCACATCCACATTTTGTGTTTGGTTTTAATATGAATTCACGTATCCAAATTAAATCAGAACGGTTTTTGGACTGACATTTCAGCTCTTAACCCTCTCTTGTATCTATCAAATGTACAACTTTGATAGATACTTATGATCCCTTTTTTTTAGTGTAGAAATTGTGGCATCTGATGATTGTTCATAATGCCAAATCTGGAAATAAATATTCAAAAAAGAAAGAAACTATAATCCTGAGCAAACATATTCGTGTTAGACCAGAATTAAACTATTAGTTAAACAGAATTAAACAGGCTCTGCGGCCAAAGTAGGAAGAAATGCTGACAAAAAATGTTATTATGACCATTTCAATGCATAACTTTATTGGTTTATCAATCCCCAAGGTAACTGTGACAAATGAACTCTGTTTATTATATATTCACATGCTACACATGCATATATTACTAATTCATGTCGGAACAATAATATATGCGGTGTAAATATGAAAGAGGATGGCACTGTCCTAAAGGCAACAGCTCTGGGGACGCTTTGTCTTTCTTTGAATCAGATATCAAAAACTTTTTTTTTTTCTGCGGGGATGGAAGGACTTCTGTCGGTAAACCTGGCAAATCTTTACATCATACGTAGCCATGGCAACGGGAGAAACTGTTAACCTGTTGGAGCAGCGATCTTTTCAAAGCCTGAGAAAATGACTATATAAAAAAAAAAAAAGGCCTCAGGTTAGAATAAGTTCAAGAGCAGGCGTAAGGACAGCTTAGCACAAACAAAACAGAGGAAAAATATTGAATTCAAGCCATTTCTTCACTTCATCATTATGGGAAGTGTGAGGTCACTGCCAGCAAAAATACACAAGCTTGGACCCTTGATGTGGCAGGAATATCGGAGAGGGTTTTTTGACAGTTCTCTGCTTTTTAAGATCGTATAGGCCTTCAGAGACTGCAGAGGGAGATGAGAAGGAGGGAGATTTCAGAGTTTTTATAACAACAAAACATGTAATTCAAGAGGTTTCTTTGAAAACGAGCATCTCTGCTCCACATGTGGCCGTTTCATTTCAGGCATGTCCCCGTTAATTTCCTCTGTCCGGATCTAAAATGCTCACTATAAAAAGGTTTTAGATTACTTCAGTGGTACTTGAATTCATACTGGAATATTGCTCATATGAATATGAAAAAACTAATGTTGCGACACATGGTATTAAGCTTGATATTCTTTCTCTGCTGTAATCTTTTTAGCAGAATTCAGTCTTATTTTCCAATCCTCCATAACAGTTTGAGGTATCTGTAGTACATGAGCCGTTTCTTTTTCCGGCCCTTATGAAAACAGTCTGAAATATGGAAGATACAAAAGGTTTGTGTTTTTTGTCAATGTGACAATGCTCCATGGTTTAACACTTCGGTGGCTGGAAACTCAGAGTGAAACCTGAAGTGACCCTCCAAAGCCTCTAATCCTAAAACTTACTAAAGGCACCAGGACTCCAGTTATTACACACTGCTGTGAAATCCTCTCCCTGGTTCTAACAGTTGGTGACACAGTATTGTGTGACTGATGGGCGCACCTGTACCTGGGCACCCAGGGCACACTTCCTGAGGGTTCCCTGAGAAATTGCAAAACTTGAAACTTCAAGAGAGAAAGTTAATATAGCCCCTAAAAGGTGCAACTTTATGACCTCCGTGTATTTCCATAAGTGTTCATCCTGTGAGAGTTTTTGACTGTTTTATTCATCAAAGGCTAATGAAAACGGATCTTTTTTACATGAGGACCAACTTTAGATTATAGCTGGAAAAATAATCTGTTGTGCCCTTAAACATCAGTCACGTCTTCCTCCATTTCTCTCTCTTCAGATTTGAATTGTTTCCATTTTATCTGAGGAACATTAAGCCCTTCTGTTGCCAAAAAACTCTTTAAAATTCAAATTTATGTTTTAATTCAGAGCCAGTTTATCCAAGTGTTTGTTTCGAATTGATATATCAAACTAATTTTACAACCAACAGTCTTTACAAATTCTTGCCATATGAGGTAATTCATGATAATGACAAACTCCAGAATGTCAGTTTTTACATAATTGCTATTTATCATCTCCAGTTTTATCATTCGCTGTTATTTAGGAATAAGCCATTTATAAATATGCTAAATGAAGTTAATTAGCGTCTGATCATTATTGTTAATCTTGGCTTTCTAAAAGTTCAATCACAGAAATCCGGATGAGAAAAATGCACATCGCGGTTATGTGTGATCAAATGCAAAAATGTCCTCACATTTGTAACAAATGTCAAACGGCACCAGAGAAGAATGAATCAACACAGCTGCAGCAATCACTCAGGACACCGATATAACACACATTTGACATTTGGGCATCATCAGTCACAGATGTGACCTCCATAGGAAACACCTCCCCTCTGGATTCATCATACATTATTATTTTAAACACAGGTCTGCGTTATTTATGGGAATTTGGTGGATATTCTCAGGTGGCCGACTATGAAATACATCTCAAAATGTGGATTGAAATGCTGCTAATGTGTTGCATTTGCAGGAACATGCAACAAAACAGCTCAAACCAGTAGGATTCAAACCGTTGTTTTAGAATTGATACACTTTCAAAGACTGATAATCATCTCCAATAGTCTCTATAGTAATAAGTATGCAACCTGTGCTTGACAATTGTCAATTTAGCACAGCACAAAGTATCAATGCAGACTTAAATTGCCATATAGATATTTCAGAATCTCATTGATTTGTGTTGTCTCTCTCTGTGCCACAATGAAGTGTGAAAATGACATGAAGTCGTTTGTAGCTGTTCTCATGATCTCCTTGATGAGTTCCCTTAAGAATAAATTTGCTGTAAATTGACCATGCCTAGAAATAATCCCTACAAAGTGCTGCTACGCAACCATGACATGCTGCTTTATCACTCTGATTCTTTATAAGTCAAACCAACAGTCTATAAACTTCAATTAACCATCTGCACACTTAACTTTTTGTCATTGTTACTGTTTTACTAACTCTTGAGTGTGCAGATAAATCCTGTGACAGCTCATCTCACCCACCGTCATTCTGATCTAAGCATTCATATATTTGCTCTGCACATCCTTTACGTGCTCCTTGAATAGCTTTTTGTTCAAATAGAAACCTCCTTTTTGCTAAACTCTTCGTTTTCCATTGTACTGTGCGGCCTCCCGTCATCATGAGGTGCGGAGTCATTCATCTCCTCCCTCTTTTCCCAGAATGTGTGCAGCACTCTGTGGTGCAGTGTGGGAACAACGTGCCACTCAAAGCTGGATGGAGCCGTGGATGGAACCAGTTGTGGAGAAGACAAGGTGTATATTATATCTTATATCCCATCGCCATTCCACAGTTCATCCCACAGGGAGGAACTCTGTCTCTAGGGACCCCTTTACTACATACAAATATAAAAGCATATAGCAAATTCTATCTATCTATCTATCTATCTATCTATCTATCTATCTATCTATCTATCTATCTATCTATCTATCTA
>CAJRST010000001.1:24095867-24106257 GCA_907169785.1 Menidia menidia
CTATCTATCTATCTATCTATCTATCTATCTATCTATCTATCTATCTAACCTCATCTATCTTATCTCTCATCTATCTGTCTATCTAATCTCTCTGTCTCATCTATGTGTGTTTGTATGCAGTAAAGGGGTCTGCTAAAATGTTCATATCTGCAGAGAAAGTTGCTGATGTCCTGATCCGACCCCTTTTCATATCATGATTAATTTACTCAGTGGAGAGAGTAATGCCACCTCTGTCATTCCTCTTGAAAGTCAAATATTTATCTCATCTCATGAGAACAATTATTCATGATGTGATGTTAGTGGATGTATTCTCAGTTATATTCAGTTTTTTTTTTCCCCTGGAGAGTTGTCACTCAGTATGGAGCTAGTAAACAAACCCAAGTCAGATTAAATTGCAAATGTGTTTTAATCCAGTTCCCAAGAAGAAAAAATGATAAACTCAAGGTTTTTGGATACATCTTCATAAACAGTTATGTCTATGTTTGCTTGTTTGTATTTGTGGTCTTCCTAGTGGTGTGTTGACGGTCAGTGTGTGGCAGCAGAATATCATCCTGAGAGCGTCCAGGGCGGCTGGGCGCTGTGGAGCGAGTGGTCAGCGTGTTCAAGAACATGTGGGGCCGGTGTCCAGAGGGCTGAACGAGACTGTGACAACCCAGTGTGAGTTTCACTGTTTTCATTATCGCTATAAAATTGCAAATTAAGAAGTAAAAATAAGAAAACCAGTTAATACATAATAGCTGTGATGTGTATTAAAACCTTTGAAATGTGTATTTGCACTTTTTGTTTTCAGTAAAACTGTCAGTTTGAGGAAAAAGGGTAGAATAACCCCTTTTAAAAGTAAAAAAACAACTTTTTTTTTCATTTCCATGGGATGACCATGATTAATTACAGCTGCCGTTATAGCCCTTCATTTTTTGGAAAGTTTCTTTACTGAAAACTGCCCTCTTTCGTGGTATGCTTGTCATTTCTTTGTGCAATAACAAAAATACAACAAATAGAAAATATTTAGCTATATTTATTTATTTCTGTGGTAGTTTCCAGTCAAACGTCAACATGGGATAGAAATATAGTTGACAGCCTCCTAAAGATTAAGCCGACTAAATTTAAAGTTTTTCTCCCACACAGAGTTTATAAGCTTTTATATGGGATATTATGTATAAAATCTGTCAGTAAGATTCCTGTTAGATAACAACAGAGACAGGAAAGTGACTCTGTTAGTGGTAGAAGTTGAACTTCCTGGTTGAGGAACAGTTTTGTATGTTTTCTTGCAAAAGAAATGGTTAGATAATCATTTGTTCTACAGATTATACATATTAGCACTCATCCTCAGCATGTACATTACTTGGCATTTAATGGCGCTTTTGTGTATATAAATTGTGGCTCGCTGTTTGAAATTTGTAGGGGAGTTGTTTCTTTTTTCTCTTTTTTTTTCTTCTAATGAGCCTGTAAGTCATTCCTATGAATGCAGAATAGAAAACACTGTTCCCCACAGCCGTAGTTTCACTTGATTTAAGGCTGTCACCAAAGTCATTCAAATCCTGGAGACCATAACAACCAACCAAAAGTTCAAAAAGACCACAAATGAATTTCAGTTGCATCAAAAATGAACGGCAGGCCTGTGGGTTTCTCCCTCCCATGAGTCGGAGGAACAATAAGGAAGCTGTGTGCAGTCAGGGTGATCTTCGCTCGCTCACCTTGAGCTGCTGACAACAGAAGCCGAGGCTTTTTGACGCAAACGTGTTCTTCTGTTGTCCTTGGACATTTTTTCCACACCTTTCCAGTCTTCATTCTTAGGTGTTACAAAATATTGTTGCTCATGCGTCCTAACTGAGAGGTCGAATGAGGTTCATTTTTCTATAAGGTGCAGATTTAGCTGTTTTACATCATTACTAAAGGAGCATACTGACAGTAGTAGAAAAATAAGGTGTTTTTCTTTTTACCATCCCAAAAACTAAGAAATGAACAAAAATATGTATTGTTCTCCAATAAGTCTGGTTCATTATAAAGCAGCCACAGGCTATTTTTTAGGTCATCCTCATTCTTACTGAGTCTTGAAGTCCATATCCATATAATTCTTTTTTTTTTTTGTGGATAGTTTAGAAACTGGTGATCTCCTCACCGTCCTCCACAATGACTAGGAAGCCCAGGAAGGAAACGATTGGTCACACAAACACGGTCACACATCACAACATGAATGCGATGAATTCCACACGTCAGATTTTCTGGTAATACATTTTTACCACGATTCAGCACAAGTCAGGTATAGCTCCATACTGTACATACCCTAAAGCCAGTACAGGAAATTAAAGCTGGGGATGAAGTCAACTCACTTTATGTAAATAGAGTCGGGCAGTTTTTTTTTATTGGGAAGAAAGAGCCATTTTCATGTTTGTTCATTTTATGCTTTGAAAAATGCAGCATAAGTATGGAAATGAGTTCATTTCGGAGAACTTCTCACAGTGCTTATTCAGGTACTAAACAAGCCTTGCAAAGTAATGCGGAATTACTACTCCTGGGGAATTTTCCATTTACTGTTTTTATGCACAAAAAAAACATGGGATAAAACAGTTTTAGAAGGTCAGTGTTGAAAATAATGTCTTTTCTGTAGATGCAAAAAATAGGGAGTTGAGGAGACCCCATGAGGTAAAGAACTTTCAACCATATTCAGCCACACTCAGAGGTGTGAACCTCTTCAACTCCAGCTGCTCAATACTCCACAGAATCCATTTCAGATGTGAATAATAATGCCTTTTTATTGAATTGTCTAATAAGGGTTTTTCAAGGTTTTTTATTAAAATGGAAAGGAGTATCTATTAAAGAACTGATATATCTTGGTGCTAGAGGGTGCTCAACCGCCCCCCCCTTCCTGCAACCCCTCCACACAAATTAGTGGCCATGAATACTCAGTGAGTGTAACTTTATGATAATAACTGACAATTCCCATTTAAAGTCGCTATAATCAACTGTGTCCTGTGCTAGAGGGAACTTTAAAGGAATCATTGGGCCGCTTTTCCTGAGCATTTAGATACTTTGGTCTGCTAGAATAATCTAATTTTTCCTAAAAGTCCTCATAACTGAGTGAAATGACCTGGAAGTGTGTGTGTGTGTGTGTGTGTGTGTGTGTAGCAGCTAAGATAAGAGCTGTGTGAATTCTCCAAATGCTCCAGTGCTTTCCAAATAATCTCCTTTAAAAAGGATACTCTGAACCATCTTTTATTGGACAAATCTAATCTCATCTTGCTCTTTTTTGCCCGTGCAAATGGTTTAGATCCTGCTTATTTGATTTTTTTCATGTTAACCTTCTCTAAAAAATGGAAACATACGGAACATGAGCATAAATGACTGTTTCTACAATATTAGCTTTCGATGATTTGTATGTACCTTTTTAGTTATAAACTTTAATGATAAAGTAATACTAAGATGTAAGGTGGTGCTAAAAAGCAAAAAAGAAAAGTTTTTGGAGGGTGAAACATTTTTTTTCCGGAAGAACAAATGAGCATTTGACTGTAAATAAAGAGGTCCCCAGTTCAACTTTCAGAGCCCCCCTACTTTGTAAGTTGCTTTGGATAAAAGCGTCTGATAAATGCATAAACATAAACACATAATTACTAAAGGGAAAGTAAATGGTGTTGATGCATTTGTTAATTACTGCAGATTTTCAAATAGTTATGTTGTACAGACAAGACTTGCCACCGACTTACAGGTCTGAGTGAAAATATAAAAAAAGCAGTGATTTTATCTTTTTATCATTTCTTTCCGTGCCTTTAAGCTGCAAGAAGTTGGTTATCCGCTGAGAATAACAATGAGCGAAAAATTAGCTTTAATGGCTTTGACTGAAAAACAAGAAGCCGAAAAACAAACAAAAACAAGACCAAAAAGTTCTAAAAATCTACAAGTTCAAAGACTTCTGATGATGATTTCAAAAAGACAATACGGCTAATCAGGGTAAAGATAACCAGGAGCAATCAGCTTTGTTTGTTTGTTAATGAATTGCACTCGAGTGCTGCTTGAATTTTGGTCCAGCAGCTGAATCAATGGCCCTCTGGATAAGGTTTACCGAAAAAGTACACAATGAGAGCCAAAAAAGTTTCAGAAAAACAACAGCAAGGCCCGAACTGTTGTTTAATATTTTTAATTTCCTCCACCTCAGTGAGCGTTTTTGATGGTTTGAGGTGGAATCGTAGGAAATGGAAAATAATGTTTTATCCTACGGGGAAATTATTACGCCGCAATGATTTTCTTTTCCATTATCCGTCGTAAATTTCCATTAGGCGTGATTATTGCTGCGGGCTGGGATGACCCTTACTGCACAGTTCTGTGTAGCAGCAGAGTCCCAACTCTGTTGTGAGCTGAAGAAGCCTCTTTTAGAAGATTTTGTTCTTTAGACTGCGTTCGGTTTTGTCCGTTATGTTGACCGTCTTTTGCCGCGATCTTCTCTGGACGTCGGCCTCGGGGGGTCTCAGTCCCAGACCTCTCTCTCTTATTTTTATTTTTCTGGTTTATGGTTTTTATCCTTCCTGCCCAGCATACAGTTGCAAAACAGATTGGATTCCCCCTCCACACTTTAAAAAGACGTTTAGAAATAGTCCGCTCTATCTCTTCCCTTTAACAGCCTCAGTGTAACAGTTCCAGTTCCCCTTCACAGAAATGTGTTCAGGATTACAGCCTCTGTTGATAACATAAACGGCAACATTTCTGCCTTTGCCTTTGTCGATACCTTGATGTCTCAGTTCATCTTTATCTCCTGGAAACCCAGAAGGAACCCACTGATGCTCATAAATAAGGAGCTGGAAATCTGGTCCTGATGTCAGGTGAAGAGACTGGGAGAAGTCAGTTATTTGATCAGTATTAAAAGTACAGTACAGAAGTTTGAGCAGTTTTCAGATTAATCAACTAGCCTGCTTTTAGGTTGATAATACAGCTTGCATTATCAAAAATACGAAGAGTTTTCCACAGTGAGAATAAAAGGAAATGTAAATTCTACATGTTAAATTTGGATAAGTTAAAGGAAATATGGTTTAAAAAATGAGGAAATGCTTACATTTTCCATATTAAATGGAGAAGATTATTAGTATTTTCTTTGATTTCACTTATTATTTGTGTATATATATATATATATACACATACACAACGAGGAAATGCTTAAATGGTTCATGTTGAATTGAGAAGATTATTAGTATTTTCTTTGATTTGACTTATTGTTTGTTTATATATATGTACTATATATATATATACACATTACACAATGTGCAGGCATTCCAGTCTAGTATGTATATTCAAATGTTCCTATAGCACTAAATCTGTTCTTCTCTGCTTCCATAATGCTGATTTCATTTCAAAGCCCTAAATTAACCTTCGTAACTCCCAGTCCTAAATACAGAGGGAGGTACTGCCTGGGAGAGAGACAGAGGTACAGGATGTGCGGCCATGCTCCTTGTCCCAGGGACCGGCCCTCCTTCAGAGACCTCCAGTGCGGTCACTTCAACAGCCTGCCTTACAAGGGCCACTTCTACAAGTGGGAGGCGGTCGTCAACAAAGGTGAGCTCCTTCCTGCCTCCGTTCCTTTGGCTTTCTGCTCCGATGTTATTAAACCTCCATCTCTCCACATCTCAGTAAACCCCTGTGAGCTCCACTGCCGTCCCCTGAACGAGCATTTCTCTGAAAAGATGCGAGACGCGGCCGCCGACGGGACGCCGTGTTACGAGGCCGGTAAAAGCAGAGACGTGTGCATCAATGGCATCTGTCAGGTATCAGAATGGCTCTCGCTGGGCATTTTCCAGCCTCCGCACTTTTCCTGAATGGTCCCACAACTTCTCCTCCAGGGGTCGGACCATTAGCCTGTTTCCTGTTCTCATGTGATTAAAAATCTCGGTGTAAAATTCGACTCCAGCTTAAAGTTCGACCAACTGATTAATGCGGTCGTGAAGGCAAGCTTTTTTTTTAGCTTCGCCTTTTTGCTTGCCTTTATTAGCTCCCATTTGGACTATTGTAATGCTCTGTACTTTGGACTAAGTCGAACATCCCTCCATCGCCTTCAGCTAGTACAGTTCCTTACTGACACCCGTAGACACGACCACATCACACATGTCCTCCACTCCCTCCACTGGCTCCCGATACAGTACAGAATTAAATTAAAAATGCTCTTGTTTGTCTTTCGAGCAGTTAACTCATTGACTGCCAGCCATTTTTAGAACAGAGATTCGCTCACTGCCAGAGTTTTTGAGCATTTTGACTGATTTTTCAAGAGCCACAGAATAGTTTGTGCTATGACTATGTAAACACCGAACACACCAAAAGAAAGAGTAGACTCTCTTCTTTCATCAGGAAAAAAAAATGGTTTCTAACTTATTCCGTTCTTCTTCGACGTGCGTCTCACCGGCGCCATTTCTCGCATAGCGAACCATTGCGTTTGTTTTTATTTGCCTACAATCTATGCTCATCTCCCATCAAAAGTGGCACAGCTACTTAGAGGGTAAATTTGTTAGTACATACTCTGTCTGGAAGCCGATATTTATGGAAAAACTTTAGCCGATCGTTCCCCAAGCCACTCGCATTGAAAAAAATAAAAGACGTCTATAGACGTCTTTGGCAGCCAATGAGTTAATGGCCTTACGCCTTTGTATATAAGTGAAATTCTGAGGTTTCACCAGCCCAGCGGACCACTTCGGTCTGCTGGTCAACATCTGCTGGAGGTCCCACGGTCCAGGTGCAAGCATAGGGGTGACCGCTGTTTTGCAGTGGCAGGTCCTAAACTGTGGAAAAACTCTCTGCCCACTGAGTTACGTTCAATAACTGACCTGCCACTGTTCAAAGCTCAACTTAAAACGTATTTGTTCAGGATGGCTTTTTGCACGTAGGGTCTCTGTACACTGGGTTCTGTCACCGATGTGTTTGTCTTTGTGTATTTCGATAGTTTGATCAGTTTTTCTTCTGTAAAGCACTTTGATCAGCTCCGGTTGTTGTAAAGTGCTATACTGTATACAGGACTGTCTCAGAAAATTAGAAAATTGTGATAAAGTTCATTATTTTCTGTAATGCAATTGAAAAACATGAAATGTCATACATTCTGGATTCATTACAAATCAACTGAAATATCGCAAGCCTTTTATTGTTTTGATATCGCTGATTATGGCTTACAGCTTAAGAAACCCAAATATCCTATCTCAAAATATTAGAATATCGGATTTTTGAGTTTTCTTCAGCTGTACGCCATAATCAGTTATATTAAAACAATAAAAGGCTTGCGATATTTCAGTTGATTTGTAATGAATCCAGAATGTGTGACATTTCATGATTTTTAAATGCATTACAGAAAATAAAGAACTTCATCACAATATTCTAATTTCCTGAGACAGTCCTGTAAATAACCATTGATTGATTGATTGATTGATTGTTCCGATTCATCGCCAGTCGCATAGTCCTTCAAGTTAACCCTGGTCTTGTTTTCTCTACGGGTTGTGTTGTACATTTGACATTCTGCCTGACAATGAGCATGTTGATGGAAAAACGTGGTGCCGTTATCTCTCCAGATAGGAGAGAGCAGAGGCAGTCCGCTATCACCTTAGGCTAAAATGCCAGTGGCTGATTCAGACGCTGTTTGTGGACCGAGTGGACAGCCGTCACAGACCGGGGGCTCTGCCTTTATGACATTTTGTGACATTTTTTGTCAGGCCCGCCCCTCTGTCCCTTGGTCTTACCTGCCCAGTTTGTGTGTGTTGAAACAGTCATTGTAAAATTAAAGGCCAAATCTGAGCCGCGACTCCCCGTCTCCCCACATGTTTTCTATATTTGAACTGGTCAGCACGTGTTTGAAGGAAGAAGAAGTTTGCCTTCATGTAGGCTACAACAAATATTTCTCTTTGTGATTCACCTCTGAAAAATAGCTTTTTAATTTAAGTTCTTCATGAGCTTTTTCTTTTTAGTTCTCACTTTAAGTTGCTTTTCGAAAGGACTGTTTGGTCCTTGTCTCTAATTTCTCACTAGTTACATTGCAGATTTAAACTATAAAAATAAAAATAATTTCCCTCTGGGACTATTAACCCTTTTAAGCCTGATCCAAGAATAAAACAAAACAGAAAATTACTTTGTTTGGTTTTAAGTCTTTATTTGGCCTTTTAACAAAATATGTAAAAAGAAAAAACAAAAATGATTTTTTTATATTAATAATTTATTACTATGCGATGTGTCAAGATTATTTTTTGTGTAGTCTTCTTCCCCCCTTTATCAGGTGTATCTGATTGTGTACAATAGGATTTTGAGCAAAGTTTTTACCATTAAATTATGCAAAAGGAGTCACTTCAGAAACCGTATGAATCAAATATGATACATTTGGCATTACAGGGTTAACGTATTTCTGATTCTGATTCTGATTTTGATTAAAACAAATGACAGTAAACTCAAGGTTTGGATGCACTGTTACAAGTTTGTGTAAGATTAACTCTTTGTGGATGGTGCCTTTATCTTATATGTGCTTCAGGGCACAAACGTCAGCGTCTTACTTGTTTTGGAGAGTTGTGACTCTGGACTTTTGTGGCTTTTTGTGGCGTGTGTTTTTCAGAATGTTGGCTGTGATTATGTGATCGACTCCAAAGCCAAAGAGGATCGCTGTGGAGTCTGCAATGGAAACAGCTCCACCTGCACCACCGTGAGGAGGACATTCGAGGAGAGTGAAGGCCTTGGTATGTTTAGTAATTGTGTTTTAGAATATGGTCTTTTGACAAAGGCTTTTGGAGCTGCAAATATACACCAGCTTATAAAAGTTATTAACTTGATTTTAGTCATAAAAGCAGATTGTATCAGAAAGGTACAAATTAGGGAAATACGTGTGAATTAAGGTTACTGCAGTTTAGTACAAAACACTAAAAAAAGCATAGATGGGTTTTACACAAAATCTGTCCATTATTATATGAGATTCATTGTCTTTTTTTAATTAGATCTGCCATTTATAAGAAGGAAGAAGGAATTCAAACTTCAAACTCAATTCTTAGAGTGAATTCTGACTGATATTTTCTTCTCACTTTTCTTTCATGTCTGAAACGTAATCTTCCGTTAAGATGATGCCTGTTTTTTTGTTTTGCGTCACTCGTTTAGCTAATTTGTGACATGTTTCAGGCTACGTGGACATCGGACTGATCCCGGAGGGAGCCTGGGACATCCTGATCGAGGAGGTGGCCGCGGCCGGGAACTTCTTGGCGCTACGAAGCGACAACCCCAGCAAGTATTTCCTGAACGGAGGCTGGACCATTCAGTGGAACGGCGAATACAAGGCGGCGGGGGCCGTGTTCACCTACGAGAGGAGGGGCCAGCTGGAAAACCTGACGTCCCCGGGGCCCACCATGGAACCCGTGTGGATTCAGGTATGTCAGAATGAGTGTTTTTCCTTTGTGATGCCCACCAATGCACTTCATCAGCAGAATGAAGTTCCTTCTGTCAGCCCAGATAAGCATCTACTCACACGGTAAAGAAAAGGAAATATCAGTCATAACAAACACATTTTTGCTTGCTCAACAAGATGAAGTCGCATAAAAGAGCCCGACTAAAATCCCCCTCTAAGATGAAAAGGAAAAGATTTCCAAAAGACGTAAAACAATCTTTCACGAAAGATTAATTCGTCTTTGAACATTTTTGGCTCCCCGGTCTGTTTGCGTTTGCCTTTTTGGTTAAAGTCAGTGTAAAACATTTAGCTCGTGCTCTTTGAGATAGTTTGTGTTGAGTATTTTGTTGTGCTCAGGGTCATTCTTGGCTGCATAAACATTAGTCTTTCATACTCGGCTTCACACGATGGAGCTCAGCTCAACAAAAACCCAAACAGGATAGACTTGTTCCCCTAATTCATTTTTGTTAAAACAGAATATTTATCTCTGTCCTCAAAACCATTTCTTTTCACTTCTCTGGACCACAGGACATGTTTCCAAAAACAAAATAAATCATCTGCAAACTTCATACCCTCAGTTTATATAGTGAGGATGCCATAATGCTCGTCTTCATGCTTCTGTGGCCGGGATAATTGTCCAGTAGAACAGAGAACATCTGCTCCAGACTCCTGCTAAATCCTGGAAAAGCTTTTTTTTTTTTCAGTGAAGCAAGGCTTTTAATTTGGCTTTCTGGCAATAGCAGTGTACACGCAGTAGTTCTCTCGGAAAGTTTCTGCTCCTTGACACCTCGACTCAAACGCCGCCGTTCTCGTTAGCTTCCATTTTTAATTACATTACAAGCGAGATAAATGTCGAGCTGAAACCGCCTCGCTATCGTCTTCCTACTTCGGGAAGCTGCTGATTAAAGGCTTGAGAAAGTCTCAGTGTTGGAGCAGTGAATTATGCATCACCTGAGAGTTATCTGTCAGCTCCAAAAGTAAAGAAATTGCTTTCTGATTTGTGCCGGCAATTCTACC